>APFE030162699.1:29705-65000 GCA_000404065.3 Pinus taeda | reverse complement strand
AGATATTGAAGTGGTTGATGATCAATATGTATTACTGTCTCTTTGCCCATTAAGTAATGTTTCCACTTTTTCACACTCTGTACTAATGCATACAATTCTTTATCATATGTAGGATACTTAACTACTGCAGAGTTAAATGTCTCAGAATGATAACATATGGGTTTACTGTACTGTGTCAACATTGCTCACATGGCATAGTCACTAGCATCCGTTTGGATCTCAAATGGTCTTTGAAGATCAGGCAGTGCTAGTATAGGTGTTGTACTAATATTTTCTTTCAAGGTGTCGAAGGCTTTTTGTTGTTTGCCTCCCCAATGAAACACCTTGTTCAATCATGTTAAAGCATGTAAGGGAGATGCAACTAAGGAAAAGCTAGAAATGAACTTCCTTCAATATTGTTTTGCTCCTAAGAAGCTTCTAACTTCTGTAGTAGATTTGGGTTTCGGCCAATTTACAATGAATGCCACCTTAGAGGGATCTATCTTCAATTCACCACCCCCTACTATATGACCCAAATAATTCATAGATGTTTTGCCAAATTCACATTTTGAGGGTTTAACATAAAGTTTTTCTCTTTTCAAAACATCTAGTGTCTGCTTAACATGCTTTAAGTGTTCTTCCCATGTTTTTCTAAATATCATAATGTCATCGAGATACACAATAAAAAAATCATCAAGAAAAGGTTTGAGTACATCATTCATTAATCTCATGAAAGTAGCAGGAGCATTAGTTAAGCCAAAAGGCATAACCAGCCACTCATACAATCCCTGCTTTGTTTTGAAAGTAGTCTTCCATGCATCTTGTTCTGCAACTCTAACCTGATGGTATCCACTATGCAATTCTAACTTGGAGAAATAAACAACTTTCAATTGATCTAAAAGATCATCTATGCGAGGAAGGGGATAACAATTTTTTATTGTTATCTTATTCAGCGCTCGGTAATCAATGCACATTCTCCACGAGCCATCTTTCTTTCTCACCAAAACGATTGGTGACCCACATGGTGATGTGTTAGGTCTGATGAACCCTTTCTTGAGCAACTCCTACACTTGCTTCTTGATTTCAGAATTCTCTAAAGCTGACAACCTGTACGTTCCAATTTTAGGTAATGGAGCATCTTGCTGCAAAATAATATCACGCACTGTTTCCTTTTTGGGTGGCAGACCTTTAGGTTCTTGAAACAAGATATCATACTCTAAAACAACCTTTTCTAAACCAGCTTGCTGTTTAGCATTACAACCCTCAAATACATTGGTTTTATCAGGTTTCTTTTCCTTTACAACCATCAGTAAGAATTGTTTGCATTAATTTATCATTCATTTCATCTGCCCTGAGTTTATGAGAGTATAATTATTCTTGAGCTTATGAGCTCTTACAAAGTATTCGATTCCATATTTAACAAGTAGATACTTGTTCTCAGCTCTATAGAAAATAGCTTTTCTTTCATACAAGTAAGGACTTCCTAAAACAATTCCACATATATCCAAAGGAATTATGTCTAACTCAACCTCATCTACAAATGCTAACCTAAAAGAAAACTTGAGTTTGCATTGTCTAGTCACTTGTAGTCGCGCTTTATCATTTAACCATCCTAATGGGTATGGTTTCTTGTGAGTTGTAGTTAGTAATCCCAACTTCTTTACAATTGCTTCAGAAATTAAATTTAGTTGTGAGCCACTATCAAACAAAGTATCAATCTTTTGATGTTTGGAAATAACTAGAATATGGAAAAGCTCATGTCTTTTTCTTTCATTTTCTTCATCAATAGTAGATTGTGCAGAATTACTAGTAGATGCTTCAAAATTCTTACCTTTTATACCTATGGCTGCAATGGTTGTTTCATCTCCTAATTCTGACCCCAAATCTTTCGGAATAGCTGCAACAGTCTTCTTCTTCTTGCCCTCAAACTTCTTAGGTCTCAGCTCTGGATGCAGAATCCAACAATGCTCATCATCATGCCCATCCTTTTTACAGTGAGTGCATGAAACCTTGCTTTTCTGTGCAGTGTTAGCCTTCCTTTCTTTCCATTTCCGGTTTCTTTTCTCCTTATTCTTGCTTGTAGTGGGTTGGGATGACCCCCCAACTTCTGGACTTTCATTCTTTCCTCTAGCTTCTAGATGAATAGCTTGTACAGATACCTCATCTATACTAGTGGGATTAAGCATGAGGATAGTGTGCCTCATGTAGCTGCATAGACCACCAATGTACTTCAACAGAGTCTCAGGAAAGTCTAATGAGATTCCTAGAATCAATGCTCTCTTTCTAAATTCTTGAGTGTACCCTTGCACACTTTGCCCTTTCAACTATCGAAGAGTTTTCCAACTCATCATGGCTTGCTGCATGTAGGCCAATGGATAGAACTGCTTTTTGATTGCAGAAACAAATTCACTCCAGATAGAGATAGTCTTACCATGTCTTTTCATGTCAGCCTAGGTCCCACCTTCCCACCAAACCAAGGCAGTGCCTCCAAGGCATAGGCTTGCCAGCTGAATCTTGCTCTTGTCTGAATCGTTATTCTGCACTCTGCAATAAACATCAATTTGTCTAATACAATTGTATAGCTTTTCTGCATTCAACTCTCCATCTGATCTAGGTGGATATTGGTGGCCATCCGCTAATCCCACGTGGATCCCCTCTAGTGCTTCTTTCAGTTCTTTCAGTTTCCTTAATTATAGCACAATTTACTATTTTTAGTAGTTTTTCGGGTCCTAAACTTCCGAAGCCGTTTTGAGGCCCTAAACGACATTTTTTTTGGAAAATCTACCGTCAACGATTTTTTTATCTAAAAATCATCTTTTCAATCGTAGTCCTCGGAGAGATCTTTCCAACGGGCTATCATGCGCGTCAAACGAAGATAAGATGACCAATTCACGACCCCGGGAAGTTGATGTACCAACTTACCCAAAAACGGGGCCCAAAATTTGGCGTTTCATCTTCCAGGGTTAGGTTTTGGAATGTGAAGGGTTTTTCCATTGTTTCTCAACAATAAATAGGCCTTCGAGCCTCATTGTAACACAGTTCAGAGGCATATAGCCACACATCTCTTCTCAGAGATAAGCTACCATCGCCCTAGCTGGTTTATTTCTATTTCCGGTTGTAAGCATATTTCAGTATTTTCCATTAATGAAATGAAGTATTATTTCCGCTGCATCTTTGTGTATATGGTTATCTCTGTAATTTGTTGCATTCCTGTTTAAGTCTAGATCACCATCATATATAGGTAAATCAAATTTGACATCTAGTTTGATCAAAGATGCTTTCTTTTTGTGTTCAGGGCTATTAGGAGGTGTGAGAAAGCTTTCTTCTTTCCCTTTGCCCTTTGAGTGGTCATGGAAGTGAGACTTATATTCTCCTTTGTCTTGTTTAGAGCCTGATGAATCTTCATCTTTATGTTTTCTAAAGTCCCTATACGTTTCTTCTACCATGGACTTTATGGCCAGGAAACTATCTATGAATTGCAGGTCTGGCCCCATAGAACCTTCCTCTGACATTGTCTTCCGAGGATAGACTCTCCCAATTTCAGGATTAGTTTAGAAAAACTCTCCTTCTTCTAATTTGAGCTTTGATCTCGTTAGCATTCAACAGCTAAACCAACACAATCTTGTCTAACCTTAACAGCCTAGAGCTCTGATACCACTTGATCTGAAAATCACTCGTGAGTGATCTCAGTTAATTAATGAATGAATGAAGATATTAAAGACTCATGTGTTGGTGTGTGTGTCTAAGTTATCTTAGGCAATAGATCAATCAAATTGCAAAATACAAAGACACTGGAAAATGGAAAACAGTAAGAGAACATAGTAAGCAAATACAAAACACAACACATTAATAAGGAGTTCACCCTATCCCCCAGGGCTACATCTCCGATCCAACTTTCAATGGTGGCCTTCTTTTATTGTGTCTTTAAAGTAGAGATTTACAATGAGAAGCTCAACTTGAGTCTCCTGAAGCAGATAATGCTTGGTAGGGTGGTTCTTGGATTCCCCAAGCCACTAGAGTGCACTGACTCTTTCCCTTTCCAAGTCTTGACCTCTCTGGTCTTTAATGGAAGGAATCCAATGTGGTACTCAATTCCTGACATATATCCTAACGGGGATTGCTTGAACCTCTCAAGTATTTTGTCTGTTCGATGCTGCCTTATCCTGCAGGTCAACTTGGCCCTCTGTTTTTCTGCCTCTTGCTTTATTGTCTCTTTCGTCTTTTCTTTCACTGTTCCCTTCTCTGGTTCTTCCTTGTTCTATTCCTTGTCTGTTCATGGCTTAAAGCCAATCTGTCCTTGACTATTCACTTCCTCTTCCACCCCTTCGGATCGCCTGCTGCTGTTTGCTTGGAGTTCCCTGCCTCTGCGTCATTGCCAACGTTTCACAGGGAGGTGGCCACTTGTCCTCTCACAAACTGCGCCAGCTCTTCCTCAACGGTTCAGTATTTCAGTTACACGATGGAATGACTCATCCACCAACTCAGTGGTCAAATTGGACTTCAGACTTTTATATGCCACAGCTTAATTCCCCCGTCAAATCTGGTTTCCCATCGGGTGCAATCTCTGTTGTCAGATCTGGAGCCCCCAGATCCTACGGTGTTCGCTCTTATCGCAGGGTTGACTTTCTCGACCGTTAGCCCGCGATGAGAGGCAGTTTTCTCTCTTATCTACCGGACACGCATGGTTCGATGACTGGAATCGCTCGTTCTCTGCCCAAATCTGATTACCACCCAATATGCCTTTGATATTCTACCGGTTTTGGAGCGTGGGACTCGCCTTTTGCCTTAGCGCTTTCCCTATGGTTTCCCGGCTTCCGATGCGACCGAGCACTCGGGGCTTTCCTTCTCGAGGGGTTTTGCCCAGTGATGCACGATAACTACTAATCACGCATCAGAAATGACCTTCGTTTCTCGATCTGGGCTTCCTAATTGCCAGTTTGCCTCCCGCGCGGTCTCCATGGGCCTCAGTCAGCGCTGTTCGACTGAGGTCCTCATCGTTCCTTGCTAGCTACACACTGACACTGTCTAGAGGTCTCCCTAATAGCTCTTTGTTCATAAATTTGAAGTCTGTCCTGATTTGATAGAGTCATGGCACTTTGATAATTTTCGTGGATCCAATTCGGATCAATGAAAAAGGCTTAAATAGAAAGCAATGTAAAGACATAATTTCAAGTAATGGCTATATTTGAACAATAATATTTAAATTATGATATTAATTTATTAATATATTACAAACAAATATTATTAAGAAACGACTATATTAGTATCTAATTCATTTGTGGCTAATAGTGGATAATTTATTAGTTTTAAAAGTAAGTTGATTTTTTAGTTTTAAAATGAGAATGTTTTTTTAGTTTTAAAGAATGTTGATTTATTCCCAAAATGGGAAGGGATACTGAAGAAAAGCATAAAGATGAATATATATATATATTTTTATAAATATAGAAAATAAAAAAAATAATTTAAAAAATAAAAAATACATATATATATATATATATGTGTGTGTGTGTTTTTTGAATTTATTTAAAAATATAATGTTATTATTATTATTTAAAAAATGAACATCCTACAAATTTTATAATTGGTCTACTTTAATATCTTTTAATTATGGCTTCAAAGTTATTATAATTTTTAATTAAAATAAAATGATTTTATAGGGTTTTGCTATCTTTATCTTATAACAAATGGGAAGATAGAGGAAGTTGATTTTAGATTTAAAAAGAGATTGATTTTATGAATTTTGTTGCAATAATTTTGATTGTTAAAGTTATGGTTTTAATATTAACTTTATTGAGTCTCACTTTTCATTGAATTTTAGCAAGAGTTTATAGGGATCAAATTCCTTGAGGTGTAAAACACTTTCAGATTGTAAAATTTGAAATAGTTTTGTACTTGTGTTGATCCCTCTTATCACTTGAGTGATCAATGGTTATTATGTATCTATATTGATTAAATTACATTTTCAAATGTATAAATGGATTCAACTCCTTGAAAATAACCTTGGACACTTGGATTAGATAGTGTAGATTACACAACTTCACCATAATAATCCATTTTTTTAATTACTAGATATAATACATACATGGTTTTTTTAACCATCTATAATGCACAACACAGACAGACACACATATGACAATGAAATAATTTATTTAATATGAGCATCTAAATACTTTATTTATGACCATGTTATTCTCCATAGTAAAAAATTAAACAAAAATAAAAATAAAAATCATTGTAAAACTTTTAATTGCTTGATGTGTATTTAAACTTGATATAAAATTATGGTATTTCACATAGACATCAAAATATTTGATTTATTATTGAGAGTAGGAGGAAAATATATTACCACATCTCCCTCATACTAAGTTGTAATACCAACAATGAATGTTTTATAATGCTTTTAATTAAAACGAACCAAATATGCATATTCATTAAACTTGTCAACTCCAAGTTGACCATGAAAGGAATTAGACATCTCCCTTATACTATGTTGTATACCAGCATAGATCCATCTTAACCACATATCTAGAAAGTGTAGATACATGTTCCTTAGAGTGTTGATAAGCACTTTTTCTTCACCATTGGTTTGGGATTGAATCCATGTCCCAATGGGAAGAAATGCCAAGGTCCCAATGGAATAAAATTCACAACCTCCCTGAATAACATATCTTTCGTTCTCCTGTTCACTGCGCTTCTTCAAACCCACTACTTGGGTAGTCAAAAGGAGTTTACAAATTGAATTTCCTAGATAATCCACCAATTCCATTTACTTACACGGTCACTCTTCCCAACAACACACATACTTTGAATGACACAAGGCTCAAAGCGGTTCCCTTCAACACCACCATACAAGTGGTTTGGTAAGATACAATTTTGTTTGGGCCAAAGAGCCATCCCCTCCATCTTCACGAATACAATTTCTTCGTAGTTGGGCAGGGCACGGGGAACTACAATCCACATTGTGACCCTAAATACTTCAATATGGTGGATACTCCCAGAGAAACACCATCCAAGTTCCTAGTGTAGGTTGGGTGGCTATTCGATTATGAGTTAACAACCCAGATAATATTGTTACATGTATCTAATCCATTCCCCTGTTACAATCCTGGTCGCATTGATCAAATTCTATTGTTCATATATGTTTGATTTTGATAATTATTGGGTAACTTTTGCAGGCGTTTGGTTCATGCATTGTCACTTGGAGGTTCGCATGAGTTGGGGATTAAAAATGGCATGGTTTGTGCTAGATGGAAGTACCCCAAACCAGTCTCTTCCTCCTCCTCCTTTGGATCTTCGATCCTACTAGCTCATCATGATGATCAATACAACATCGATGCTGACCATGGCCTTGTGAGTCCCAATTTGAACGAACTTCCACTATCTCGTTCAAGTGGCCAAATGTGACTTTGTAGCCTTTGTAGAAACACCATGCTCCAACCAATACATCCACATCAAC
The DNA here is from genome assembly GCA_000404065.3 of Pinus taeda. Lineage (NCBI taxonomy): Eukaryota > Viridiplantae > Streptophyta > Pinopsida > Pinales > Pinaceae > Pinus > Pinus taeda. The sequence goes on along the minus strand of APFE030162699.1, from coordinate 57,565 downwards.
ATAATAATAAATAGGGCGAAATGTTAACATGTAAAATTGTGAAAATATTAATTATTATTTTGAAGCTCTATATTTAAAATTAAACAGGTCTAAGATTTAGAGTTTTTTTATTACAAATTTTGTGTGCATTTAAAATTTTAGAAAAAATGAATATTTGTTATAATTCTAAAAATTTAATTATGAGCTTATTTTTGGCTCTATTCTTGGGGAGATGATCTTCCCAAATATTCTTTTTCTTTGGTGTATCTTTGCACTTTTTGGGGAAATTGCTAGTCTATATATGGATATATATGAAGTTGATATCACGTGTTAAAATATTTTTGAAAAGTATAAGGTCTAAACATCTTACTCACATATGTTGTTTACTTCTAATTATTTTACATGAAATTATATTAAGTTATATGGACAACTAATTAAATATGTATATCATATATTTTTTTTCTTTTTATATGTCGACATTTCTTTTCTATTTAGAAAATAATTTATTTTATTTTAAGAGGGACAAACATACTAGTGTAGAATGAGCCTCTCAGTTCAATAATAATTTTAGTTTATCGATATTAAGTTGTAAACATCAAAACACTTATTCATGATATATTGTAGATTGCCAATATTAAAAAATTGTTAAAATTAACTAAATTAAACTTTATTTAAATTATTATTATATTATTATTAATTATAAAAGTATTATAAATCAACTAAAATTATATACATTTAAAAAACATGTAACAAGATAATTAGACATGCAGGTTCACCCTTACTTTACTATGAATATTTTAAATTTGTGAATAGGTTTTCTTACAATATTATGGGCAAATACCACAGTTTACTAATACCACATGCCCAAAAAAGCTATAATTCATGTTCATATGACACTTGTTACTATGAATTTTTTTTAATTAATCAATTTAATTAAAAGGGCACAAAGGGCATAACTATTTTTTAGATAAATCTCAACCTTTGACATGTGAATATTGTTGAAATAAGGAATTGTTGAGAGGGGGGGTGGTGGAATTAGTAATTAATAAACTCTTGACTTTTTCTAATTATGATTTGACACAGTGTTTTTCATGTGGAAACCCAAAGGGAAAAAACCACCAATTTTGTTGTTTGTTTATGATGTAAATTAAGCACCCACTTAATTACGTCTATTTGTTTGTGAGAACCAACACACAGGAGGCACCTACCCCATTTTATTTGCAAGCACCAACTTTCCAAGAGGCACCAACCTTCTCTTGCCACCGTTCTACTATTTCATACAATTTCCAAATTGAAAATAGATACATCTAATAATACAAGTAAAATACAAACAATGTTGTTTGCAGATTTAATTTCTGCACTCTATCTTCTAGGCTCACTTGCAACCGATCTTTTCTTGTTTCTCAGAACAACACTTACTTTGCATTCTACCTCCTCTGTCAAGGGCTCTCTACTATCTTCTCTATAGCACTACCCTTGTAATTCTCCACTCTACAGTCTCGTTGCACTTGATTTTGTATATCACATTGTCCTCCCTGATGTTTTGACCTCTCTGTCTCAACTTGCGCAACTCACAACACAACATTCTTACAATATTCTCAACTCCCCCACCTTTTCCATTGGAGACAGTGGTTTTGTTCCTTTGAAACACTCTTGAGAAAGGAAGTCTTTGTTGTCTATCCTTTAGCTGCCCAACTATACTTAGGCATGACTTTCCTTTCCACTATTGCATCTCCTGGTATTTTCTTGTCATAGTGCAGTGTTGTAGCAACTACAACCACCCTCCAAAATTTTGCCTTCACTTCGTTTTGGAGCTTCCCTACTAAAATATCAGTAGCTTGTCTTACAATTCCCAAGTACTTGTGCTTTCATCAAGTTTATCTTTTTCTTTATAGCATGTGCTTTCCTACTTGCTTTTCTAATTAACCACAAGCTGACCCCTCCTTTGACTTGGTTGCATTTGGTTCTTGCACTGCCTTGGAAATCTACACAGTCCTAGAGGGAAACCAACCTTACTCTCAGGAAATGTGTAGTTCAACCTAGCAGTGAGCTTCGACTCCGGAATTGCGCAGACCTAGTTGGAAACTTTTCTTTAGCTAGAAAATTGTGCATAGCATGAGAGGCAGCGAAAGTCACTCAGACCGAGAATTGTGCAGAAGCATTCCCTCAGTTGTTGCTCAATGCATGTGCTGGTAAGTTGCTTGATTGCCCCTAGAATTACACAATTTCTCCATTCATGCATGGTAGCCATTCTCAAAAAAGCAAAAAAGAAAAAAATCATCCCTAAAAATAGGGATTTATTTTTAGTAGTGGGAGTTACGCTTGAGTTAATTTTAAAAACCCGTGCCTCTTGTCACTTTTTCCTAGATTTTCGACCTTCGTGTCATAAACCCTAAATCGATCAAATCTATTTAATTGGTGCCACTAGAGATCATTTGCACATTCGATCTTGGAGCTATGGCATTCCTAAGGCATCTAGGAACCTTCGACATAGTCGACACAACTTTTCCGGCTAAGTTTTTATTTTCTTGTCTTTTACAACTTTTTCTGTTGCTTTTGTTTCCTTGGCTTGTGTGAGTGTTGTTTTGTTTTTTTATTATTGAATGACCACTAGCCTTTTGATTTGTTTTAGCTTGTATAAGTGATATTTTAAGTTTTTCATTGCGTTTCCTTAGCGTCGTATGCATAACTCAGGTTTTACACTAACGGTCATCGTTGTGGTGACTCTCCCCACAAGCTTTGTTGTTCTTCTATTTGACTGATTCCTGCATTTGTTTTGATTTATTGCATCACCATTCACTCATATCTACACCATATTTCACTCATGCATTCAAATCTACTCGTTTACAAGTTGCTCTTGGGCAGATTTGGGCTACCCTGGCTCGAATCTAGCTCTTCCCAGCATGTACTACACATTTCTAGATGTGAAGGCTTTACCTTGGCTCTGAGAATTGTGTAGAGGCTGCTGGTGACTGGCTATAGCTATGCATTGTGCAGTTCTAGGAGACAGTCCCAAAATTTTTCCCACTAGGATTGTGCAATGCACAGTCCCAAACAACACCAAAACCAGACTAAACTGCGCATTGTATAGTTCCAGTCTCCAGCAAGTCACACTAAACTATGCATTATGTAGCTCTAGTCATCAACACATCTCACTAGAATCTGGGACTGCACAATGCATAGTTCTATCTAACAGTCCCTCACCTCTACAAGTCAGAATTGTGCAATCTTACCTAGTAGTTGTACAATTTTTTGCATGATCAGTCCTTGAAGTGTTTTTTTATTTTAAGATAACATTTGCATGCCATGAGTTTCCTCTCTATCTCCAAGTACAATAGTTATTGAGTAGCTTACCAGAAGTATAGGCACCATGGTTTCCAAGAAAGTTGGATCAAAGGTTAATGTAAAGAGCATCACTGGAGATGTAGTTGAACAAGTGTTAATGAACTTGCCAGTCTATAGAGAGACACAACTATTCATAGAGAAAGACATGACAATTACATGGCAGGAAATAAAGTACATATTTTCAGGCAGTTTGTAGGAAGGTTTGGAAGATTGACAGGCCTATGTAAACATCCACAAGTCAGGATTGTATAGGGTTGCATGCAGGTACCCCTCCTTCCCATTTGTAGGCATCATGCATTGGATTCTCTCACATACCGATCCCAAGATGATGACATTGAGAAGTGCCAGTGTAACACAACTTGCCACCTTGAGGATAGAAAAATACCATCAAATGTATCACTTACCACAACTGGTGAACGACATGGATGCACTCTTCTTTACTCCCAATAGTAATGTGAACACTAGAGACATCATGAGGCATTGTGTAGAAGATCCATCGAAGTTCAGGTCGACACCTAATCAGATCTACAAGATTAAGTCACTCAGGAAGGCCTACCAACTCTTGATCATCTTTTCATGCCACTTGTACAATCAAGAGAGCATAGAGACCTTTCCGTAGAGTGGGGTGGTTGTGTGCATGTGTCTAATGCCCAAAATATGCCTAAGGATGAGCAAGCGAGATTCTATATGTCTGCATACCTGCTTTATGAAATATGTGCCCAACATTAGTTTCTTGGCATGGGTTTAACATGGACACCATCAAATGATGATGTGAACTTCTATTGCAATTTTCTCTCTAAGTGTAGATATCGTGGATTCATGACAAGGCTATCTGACCACTTCATTTACAAGATGATATTTGAACAGGATCCACCTTACATGTCCCAAGAAGTGATGCATGCATTCCTTAACATTGCAGATTGGTATGCCTCACCCAGTGGCACTTTCATCGGGATGTTTGGATGAGAGAAGCCTATGCATGTGCTACCAAGGTTTTCCACGTATAAGTTGGTCATGGAAGAGGTTGCATATCACATCTCCACAGGGTTATCAGCATGACTGCATAGGAGGAGGAAGGCACCATGGCTTGCTCTTCCTTTACGGATTGGATTGTATGAGATCCAGAGCTTGAAGGATGTGGATGTCGAGGCTGAGTACTTGAATAAGTTTGAGTTCGACACTAAGAGTTTCAATCCATATGATTCCCACTTCATATGTAAGAACTATTGTGTGAAGGTGTATTATCCATGGATCCACATGGCATGTCATTGGCTAGAGGAAGACCCTTGGAGGTATTGCTACAACTCCTCTTGGCTTAATGAACCAGTCAACATGACTATAGAATGGAAAGAAACTCTGAGGTAGCAACACCACAAGAAGCAACAACAACAACAGCAGTAAGGAGAAAACTAGCACAGGACAAAGGCAAGGTGAATATTTCTGAAAGAAAAAAGGTTGAACAAAGTTAGAAGTTTAGAGAATATCCTCTTGTTGAGAAAATAGCTTTGGAAATAGAGACAAATAAGTGACAGCATGAAAGGAGAGTAGAATGGAGGAAGAGATAGAAGAAAAGTTTGGAAGATGCAGAGAGAAATTTGTAGGAAACAATGAAGAAGATGAAAGAAGAGGAGGAGCTAAGGAGGAGAGAGAGGGAAGACAAGCAGAAATAGGAATAGGAGGAAAGGCAAGGGGCAATGACAGAGAAAACTACACCTATACAGGTTGAGGAGTTAGAGCATCCAATAGATGAAGAAGAGGGTGAGCAGGTGCTGGTTCAAGAACTTGCTCAACAGATTGAGTAGATGGTTGAAGCAACGGATATGGAGTTGGAACAGGAGCCACAAGACCAAGACACTGACATCATGGGAAGAGAATCCGAGGTCTCCCCACAGTCTCTGCCACCTCTAGAATCAGAACCAGTCTCGAGCGAGAAAGGATAGGTTTCTCTCCTTGTTGATGATTTGGTGATGGATGTGTACAGTGTTTCATATGATGAGTCACAATAAAGGATTGTATAGGCATAAAGAAAGAAGCTCCTGGATGATCACGCATCACCTGCACACATAGAGGAAAGGGTGATTGTTGCAGATGTTAAAAGACATCAAGCTACCATGGCCAATTCTTCTAAGGGTTATGCAGAATCCACGAGTTCAATGGTCAAGTTATTGATAATAGAGAATGATCAAATGGCAAAGGACTTGCAAGAGGCTAGGCAGAGAATAGAACAATCTTCAGGATCCACTATGGCAGAGATGAGAAAAGCAATACTTTCTTAAGTATCAACTGTTGAGACCACCATGTAGATATTGTATGGCAGATTTGTCACCGTGGACAAGGTGGTTGTCCATCTATATGGTTTTCAATAGTAGTGCACAAGGATAGCCCAAACTCTCAAAGGCATCCACGCTCCTATTACGCATGTATATGAATGTACAAAGAGGTATAAGGGAGCCCATATTTACTTGCAGAAGATAAGGAAGACGCATGTAGAGCTAGACAAAGCATGGATTAGGATGTTGATCTAGAATTATGAGCAGCTCACTCCGCTCAGCACCAGCATTGAGGCTTCCTATGCACAAATTTTTAAGATTCTGGATATCATAGTGGCGACACACATGATCCCTTCAATCAGAATCCTGACTCAAGCCATGAAGAAGAACCAAGTCATACTAGAGGTCGACAGGTACATAGAGAAGTTGATGCAAGAGGCCACCAACGATGAATTACAGGTGAGAGTAGAAAACATGAAAAATTACATAGGTGTTTCAACCACATTCAGGACAATGATGCAGATACTTCAAGATGAGCTAGACAGAGGTTCCAAAACCATATACCTAGAAGCCATGGAGGAAAGAGTCTATTTCGAAAAATACATCACCAAATACTACGAGGACACAATAACGTAGTACCAAGTTTGGTATCAATTCACCACTGAAGACCATCAAGAGGATGTTGCCGAGTTGGTATTTCCCCAAGACCCCGAGTGATGATGTTTGTCTTGTTAGGTTGACTCAAGCCTATTTTGTCCCACATGGGTATATGTGGAAATTATATTATTTTTTGTAAATATATTGTAAATGAAATTCCAAGTGTCATTAGTGGAATGTGAACAATCACTATGTGATGTGAAGAGTCATGAGAGTAGTCAAAGAGTCAAAGGAATGTCAAGGGTCACCCCACCCTTTGTTATATATATAACCTCATAACTCATAGTAGAGGCTTTTGGGAGCCAAGATTTTGGCTAGGAATTGCTTAAAGAAGGCTTGGAGAGTATTATGACAAGCCTTGGCTTCTCCATAGCATAGAGCGAGTACATCTCTTTGGAGGAGTAGGTGGTGTTGACTATAATGTTTCACTATTGGGGCTAGTGGCTGTCAATGGTGTATGTATGGATGGAACTTTCACTTAATAATATAATGGAGCCAACGCATTTTCATGCATATGTTGTTATTGTAGTTCGAATATTCTCGTTACTTAAGAAATGTATGTTATTTAACTTACGCATTTGTTTATGAACTATTGTGTATGTAATTGTATGAATCTTGTTTAAGATGTGTTGTTGTGTTAACTGTCACTTTGGATTGTGGACTATTTCACTTCTAGCCTGTGATGCCATTCCACTCGTGTGTTCCTTTAAGGATGCATACTATTACAAGCTTGTAAGGAACACACTTCCTTTCCAATCTGTGTGTTAGAACCCCTATGCATCTCACTTGACTCACTGCAAGGTTACACACTTGATTCTGATAGAGTTATTATACTTACCTTTGTATGATACCACAATCAAATCACTACTTTACTACCCACTATTGGGACTCCTACTCCAAACGGTCTAAGGTCTAGTTGGGAATTCCTACCGGGGAGATCCCTTGACATGTTGGCAGGTCCAACACCGTCAACCTTTTTGGTGCTATAAGGAGGTCCAGATGACAAACTGAGCCCTCAAAGTTTGTTTTGAATCTCTCCACCTCATTCATGACGAACATTACAATCTCAACTCCAACGTGTTTTTCTCATGCACATGATTTCGAAGTGCCAGAGGATTTCATCGATGACTTGTCACAAATCAAGTACTATGGTGAGGACGGAGCAGCCCTGTTAAGACATAGAGTTTCCTTCTTAGGCTTTTGTGAGAGGAATGAATTCCCCTTGGATGACATTTCCTGTGGGTTGTTCGATTACATGTTCAAAGGGCATGTTGAGAAATGGTGTTGCACATTACCAACAACCTTTATTCACTTATTTGATCACATGATCAGAAAGCACCTAATGAATCTATTGCGCAATTCTGGGACCAATTTTGTAATATCACTTTTCAAATCCCTGAATATGAAATTGTTTGGAAATTTCTCAAGGAAAAATTTCAATATCTTCTTCATGTATCTGAAAATCCACATGAGTTAGAATCATTCGAACCTGTCCTAGCACACCTTAGTGTTAGAGATTCCAAATCTAAGATGAACAAGATTGTTGTCTTAAGTGAAAATCCATCCTCTTCTCATCAAACAACTCTAGCTCCATAGGATGAGGTGGGAGAAGTTACAAACCCATCTTTTGAACGGTCACATCCTCCTACCCCACCTGCTTTGAACCTTTGCGTAGATCTGGAATGCAACTTTGATGGTTGTCACAAGGTCTTGTCTTCTCAACCTTCATCCTCTGGTTCCTTTGATCCTTCAGATTGTACTATGTTGTGTTCATCCATTCCACACTCTGTATCTATTGTTCACAAGGATCAAGTTGTCGATAGAGTTGGTGTTGAGAAGCCAACCTTCGCTTTCATTTTTATGAGTATGTGTGGGAATCTGAAGAAGAACCTGCAGTGAAGGATGACCTCCTTCTGTCTGCACCTCAGCTGCTTTATCCTAAAATCTTCTGTGATTCTATCATTTCTGATTTTTCTTGTGAAAATTCATTCCTAGATGTTTCTACTTCTGGTCATTCGCAAGACATATAGGATTTCAGTCCATCATTTGATTGCAGAGAGGACCAATATTTCTCTTCGAATCCACCCAATCTGTCATATTTTATTTCTGGAAATTCAGAGGGTGAAATTTATTGTTTCTCATCAACCCCTTTATATGGTTCATCAGAACATGAGGATACCGATGTACATCTTGAATTTTCTAATCATGGTTGTCATGATATCTTGACTCACTCATTTGATCATGATGTTGATTCACTTGTTGTTGATATTTATAGGCCACTGGTCTTTGATGATCTACCTGCTGATGAAGTGGAAACCCCTCAAGTTGTCAAGGCACTTCAGCCGAGTTGATGGTTATTGTAGGTTCTCGCAATCTTAAGGACAGTTCCACCTCTGATCGGAAATCTGTTGAAACACCTGAGGCTCCTCATCACTCTCTTGTTTGCATTAACAATAAATCTAGTCCACAGATTTCACAGCCTCCACCAAAATCTCACGATCCTATCGCTCATGCATTGGAGAAGTCATATGTAGCAAGTCATGTTGCTAAGAATTTTTTTTTGTGCTTTCTACATGTTTTCTCGTTTGTCAAGATCAAAAGAGAGTTCATGTTTGTCATCTGTGCACAATGTGTTGCCACACCATGGTATGTCTATTGAGTGTATGTCATGTGATTTTACTCTTTTCTTTTCTGTGGACGCATTCAAACTTCGAGCATGTTGGTTTTCATTGTTTTATATTTCTTTCTTGCTAGTTTGCTTGATTTTTCTTGTTAGCCATGCCTTCACTTACATGGGCCAACCATTGCATGGGTGGCTACATTGGAAATATCACTTCACGTGAGTAGGCCCATGCAATGTTTAGCTTAGGAGTAGGAGTAGTGTTTTCTTTTTCTTTCATGTTTTGCTTTTGCTTACTTGTTTTGCTTACTCCTTTTACTTCTGTCCTCTTCTTGCTTGTTTGTTTACTTGTTTACACACCCGTGGGATTGACTTCCCATGAAACCGTGTTTATCTTCTTGATACAAGAAGGGTGAAACACAAGAGGGATTGCACAACTATCAATAGTTGGCCATTTGTTTATTCCCTCTCCTTATGAATATCTTGTGTTATTTCAGTCAATGATACCTTGATGGAAAATATGTTTTGTTCAGAGTGAGTCCTGGCAAAAACAAAATGCTTGCACTTTTAACTAGTACCACCTACTCTAGTCGGTTTTCTATTTTTGGCCAACCCTTGTCAACTCAGCCAAGTAGAATAAGGCGAGGGGAAAAAATTTAACAAGTATTCTAGTGGTATATATAACATACTTCTCTAATGGGACAACCCCTTATGCTCTCAATAAGTTGGGATCCCTCTTCTGCTTCATGAAATAAATAAGTGCCTATGCACAGTTCTTTGAAAAATGAAAAAATGAATAAAAAAAGAAAAGAAAAGAAAATAAAGGAGAAAGAAGAGAAATTCTTCCTATGTAGAGAGGTGAAGCAAGTAACTCCATCGAGTACTGTCCATACTCGCTAGTAGTAGAGTGGTGCTTGTGTTCTTGAAGTGACTCTGTCGGGGTAATGTCTAGGCCTGCTGGCATCAGAGCAACATCGGAGATGAAATTGAAACTATGACAATTTAAGTTTCTTGTGCATCCATATACCCCTCATCCCTTATCGAAACAACTCAACTGGCTTGGCGTGGTATGTGTGTTGACAAATCAAGAGAATGGCAGGGACTATATCTTAAACTCAAGCTAGTGAAGGAACCATGATGATCAAAAAATTGAATAATACTTCTAGAGGAGTTATACTCGCTTTACATGAGACAAGGTACATAAAGAGAGTTGGAGTTATACCAGTGTGTCACTAATGTTGTAGCGACTACAACCACCCTCCAAAATTTTTCCTTCACTTTGTTTTGGAGCTTCTCTACTAAAATATTAGTAGCTTGTCTTACACTGCCCAGGTACTTGTGCTTTCATCAAGTTTATCATTTTCTTTACAACTTGTGTTTACCTACATGATTTTTTGATTAATCACAAGCTTACCACTCCTTTGACTTGGTTTCATTTGGTTCTTGCCATGCTTTGGAAATATGTGTAGTCCTAGAGGGCAACCAACCTTGCTCTCAGGAAATGTGCAGTTCAACATAGCAGTGACCTTTGGTTATGGAATTACGTAGACCCAACTAGAAGATTGTATTTAGCTAGGAAATTTCATAGAACATGAGAGGAAGCCAGAGCCACTCAACCCAGGAATTATGCAGAAGCATTCCCTCAGCTACAACCCGAAGCATGTGCTAGTCAGTTGCCCGTTTCCCCCCAGAACTACATAGTTTCTCCATGCCTGCAAGGCATCCCTTCCTGAAAAATAAAAAAAGAAAAAGTGAAAAATAATCCCTAAAAAATAGGGATCTATTTTTAGTAGTGCGAGTTACACTTGAGTTAATTTTAGAAACTCCTGCCACTTGTCACTTTTTCCTAGATTTTCGGCCTTCGCGACTTAAACCCTAAATTGATTAAATCTATTTAATTAGTGCCGCCAAAGCTCATTTGCACATTTGATCTTGGATCTCTGGCATTCCCAAGGCATCTTGGAACCTTTGGCACAATATGCACAAATTTTCTAGGTAAGTTCTTCTTTGCTTGTCTTTTGCAACTTTTTCTGTCGCTTTTGTTTCCTTGTCTTGTGTGAGTGTTGTTTAACTTATTTTATTGAATGACTGTGGGTGTTTTTTTTTTTTTTTTACCTTGTAGAAGTGTTTTTTTAATTTTTGCATTGACTCTCCTTAACATCGCATGCATAACCAAACTTTTCACTAATGGTCATCGTTGCGACGACTCTCCCCACAAGCTTCAATGTTATTTTGTTTGACTGATTGTTGCATTTGTTTTGATTGCATGCATCTCCATTCATTTAGATCTGCACCATCCTTCGCTCATGAATTCAGATCTAATAATTTACAAGTTTCCCTTCAGCATATCTCGACTTCCTTTTCTCCGATCTAGCTCTTCCTAACATGCACTTCCATTTCTAGATCTTAAGGCTCTACCTTGGCTCCAAGAATTCTGCAGAGGCTACCAATGACTAGCTCCAGTTGCACACTATGTAGTTCCAGGAGATAATCTCAGAGTCTTAACCACTGGGATTTCACAATGCACAGTCCCAACCGGCATCAAAGCTAGATTGAACTACGCATTGTGTAGTTCCAGTCACCAACAAGTCACACTAGACTGTGCATTGTGCAATTCCAGTCATCATAACCTCTCACTAGTAGCTGGGACTATGAAATGCACAAATCCAACTCATAGCCCCTCACCTCTAAAAGTCATAATTGCATAATATTTCCAAGAGTTGCCCAGTTTGTTGCATGATCAATCCTTGAAGTGCTTTTTGATTTTAAGCTAACATTTGCATGCCATTAGTTTCCTCTTTGTCTCTAGGTACAATGGTTGTTGAACAACTTCTTAGTAGTACATGCAACATGGTTTCCAAGAGAGATGGATCAAAGGATACTGTAGAGAGTAGCACTAGAGATGTAGTTCAGCAAGTGTTAATGAACTTTCTAGTCTATTCTGACACACAATTGTTCATAGAGAAGGACATGAAGATTACATGGCAGGAAATAAAGGACATATTTGTAGGCAGTTTCAAGGAAGATATGGAAGATAGACAAGTCTATGTCAACATCCACTAGTCAGGCTTGTACAAGGTTGAATGCAGGTTGAATGGACATCATTCACTAGATTATCTCACATACTGATCCCGAGATGATGACATTGAGCAGTGCTAGTGGAACAAAAATTGCCACCCTTAGGATGGAAAACTACCATTAGATGTATCACTTACCACAACCAGTGAACTACATGGATACAATCTTCTTTAATCCCAATAACAATGTGAACACTAGAGACATCATGAAGCATTGGGTAAAAGAGCCATCAAATTTCAGGTAGACATCCAATTAGATCTATAAGACTAAGTCACTCAGGAAGGCCTACCAACTCTTGATCATCTTTACATGTTGCTTGTATGGTCAAGAGAGTACGAAGACCTTTCCATAGGGTTGAGTGGTTGTATTGGATCAGTTGAGAAATGAAGGAAGGCCATTCATTAGTCAGACATGTTAGCTCTTCAGTTGAAAGTGCATGTGTCTAACGCCTAGAATTCACCTAAGGATGAGCAAGTGACATTCTATATGTCCATGTACCTTATTGATTCAATCTATTCCCAACATCAGTTTCTTGGCATGGGTTGGACATGGACACCATCAGATGATGTTGTGAACGTCTATTGTAGGTTTCTCTTTCAGTGTAGCTATCAAGGATTCATGGTGAGGTTATCTGACCACTTCATCACCCTGGTTTACAAGATGATCTTTGAACATGATCCACCTTGCATGTCTCAATAAGTAACAAAAACATTGCTTAACATTGTGGATTGGTATGCCTCACTTGGTGGCAACTTCATCAAGATGTTTGGTGGAGAGAAGCCTTCACATGTGCTACCAAGGTTTGCCACGGATAAGTTGTTCATGCAAGAAGTTACATATCACATCTCCACAAGGTTATCAGTAGGAGTACACAGGAGGAATAAGGAACCATGGCCTACTCTTCCTTTGTGGATTGGATTCTACGAGATCCGAGATGCAAATGTCGAGGTCAAGGACTTGAAGAAGTTTTAGTTTAGAACCAAGATTTTCTATCTGTATGATCCCTATTGCATATGCAAGAACCACTATGCGAAGATGTATTATACATGGATCCACGGGGCATGTCATTGGCCATAGAAAGACCCTTGGAGGTATTGCTACAACTCCTTTAGGCTTAATGAGCCAGTCAACATGGCTATAGAATGTAAAGTAGCTCTGCAGATAGTAGCACCATAAGAAGCAGAAAAAACAACAACAATGAGTAGCAAACCAACAGAGGACAAAGAAAAGAGGAACATTGTTGAGAGCACAGAGGCTAAGCAAAGCTACAAGTTTAGAGAAGATTATCTTGTTGATAAAGTATATTTGGAAATTGAGGTGAAGAAGTGACAAAATGAAAGGAGAGTGAATGAAGGAAGAGAGAGAAGCAAAGGTTGGAGGATGCAAAGAGAATGTTGTACGAAACAGAAAATAAGCTGAAAGAAGAGCAAGAGCTAAGGAGGAGAGAGAAGGAAGAAGCAGAAACATGAACATGAGGAAAGGCAAGGTGCAATGATAGATCAAACTGCGCCTATACAGGTTGAGGAGACAAAGCAACCAACATATGAAGAAGAGGGTGAGAAGGTGCATCTTCAGGAACTTTCTTAGCTGATTGAGCAGATGGTTGAAGCAACGGACATGGAGTTGGAAGAGGAGCCATATGACCAAGACACTGACCTCATGCTGAGGGCATTCGAGATCACCCCATTGTCTCTGCCATCTCCAGAATCAGAATGAGTCTCGAGTGAGCAAGGATAGGTTTTTATCCTTGATGATGATTCGGTGATGGATGTGTACAATCCGTCATTTGATGAGTCACAACAAAGGATTGTACAGGCACAAAGAAAGCAGTTCCTGGATGATCACACATCACATGTACACATAGAGGAAATACTCATTTTTACAGATGTTAGAAGACATCCAACTACCATGGACGAATCTTCTAACTCTTATGTAGAAGCCACGGGTTCAACGGTCAAGTTCTTGATAATAGAGAATGATCGAGTGGAAAAGGACTTGCAAGACACCAGGAAGAGAACAGAAAATCCAGAGGATCCTTTATGGCAAAGATGAGAAAGTCAATACTTGCTGAAGTGTGGACTCTTGAGACCGCCACGCAGAAACTGTATGGAAGATTTGTCACATGCACAAGGCATTATCCATCTATATGGTCTTCAATAACAATGCATTTGGATAGCCCAAACTCTCAAAGACATCCATGCTACTACTACACATGTACATGAATGGACAATGAGGTTCAAGGGAGCCCTTCTTTACTTGCAAAATATAAGGAAGCCGCAGGAAGATTTAGAAAATAAAGGATCTAGACGTTGATCCAGAATTATTAGCAGTGCCCTCCACTCATCACCAACATTGAGGCTTCCTATACAGGTTGTTCAAGAGTCTAGATTTCATAGTGAGGACACATAGGATCCCTTCGATCAGAACCCTCACTCAAGCCATGAAGAAGAACCAAGTCTTGCTAGAGGTCAACAGGTACATAGAGTAGTTGATACGAGAGGCCACTAACGAATATTTGTAGTTGAGTGCAGAAAATAAGAAGAAGTACATTGGTGGTCCAAACACACTCAGGACAATGTTGTGCATGCTTCAAGATGAGTTGGACAGAGGTTCCAGAACCATATACTTGGAAGTCATGGAGGTGAGAGTTTGTTTCAAGAAAGACATCACCAAATAGTACGGGGAGACAATAGCACAATACCAAGCTTGGTATTAGTTCATCACCAAATACCATCAAGAGGATGTTGCCGAGTTGGTCTTTCCCCAAGAACCTGAAGGATGATGTTTGTCTTGTTAGGCTGACTCAAGCCTATTTTGTCCCAGATGGGTATATATGCAAATTATACTATTATTTGTAAATATATTGTAAGTGAAATTCCAAGTGTCATTAGTGGAATGTGAACAATCACTATGTAATGTGAAGAGTCATGAGGGTAGTCAAAGAGTTAAAGGGGAATGTCAAGGGTCACCCTACCCTTTGTTATATATAGAATCTCATAACTCATAGTATAGGTTTTTTGGAGCCAAGCTTTTGCCTAGGCATTTCTTAGAGAATGCTTGGAGAGTATTGTGATGAGCCTTGGCTTCTCGACAATGTAGAGAGAGTACATCTCTTTGGAGGAGCAGGCGGTGTTAACTGTAATGTTCCACTATTGGGGCTAGTGGCTATCAATGTTGTATGTATGGATGAAACTTTCACTTACTAATATAACTGAGCCAACACATTTTCATGCATATGTTGTTATTGTAGTTCAACTATTTTGGTTACTTTAGCAATGTATGTTATTTAACTTACACATTTGTGTATGAACTATTTTGTATTCAATTGTATGAATCTTGTTGAAGACATGTTGTTGTGTTAACCCGTCATTTTGGATTGTGGACTATTCCACTCTCAACCTATGATGTCATTCCGCTCGTGTGTTCCTTTAAGGCTACGTACTATTAAAAGCTTCTAGGGGACACACTTCCTTTTCTCCTATGTGTTAGAACCCCTATGAATGGCTTTTGACTCGCTGCAAGGTCACACACTTGCTTCCAACATATTTATCATACTTACCTCTACGCGATACCAAAGTCAAGGCACTAATCTTGTTTTACTAACTGCTCTATGCCCTTTGTTCTTTGGATTTTCATTACCTAGTGCCAACCCAATATCGGAAGCCCCTTTCGTTGTAACTATTCCAAAATCATATTAACAGAAGTTACAGGGTCTCCACCATTCGATATGATGTCATCACCCGACATGGCAACTTCATAGGGATGACACATGTCACCTGGTTGTTGCACATTAGAGCACCCAATATTGTTGAATCAGCTTGTCACATGTCTTGTGCTAGACATCGTAACTTCTTAGAGTACTCAGTTAAGAAGTTTCGATACACTAATGTACTGATTCTATGATATTCTAGTATTTCGATATCCTAGTGCTTCCATATCTTATTGTTTCAACCTTTGATGTGCCATCTACTCTATTTCTTAGATGTTCCCATATTTGATGTGCCGATTTCCTGATCTATAGGGTTTCAATATTCGATATGCTTGATATGCTGATCTCCAATATCCCGACCTCTGGGATTCTGATAGTCCTTCCTTAGGCTTCAAATCCTTGGACTTCAGAAAATCATATCTTTTGATCCAGGAAACCATTTTTGGACTTCCACATATTGTTAAAAAACTCTTCCAGAACACTTTGCATTGGATAGGGTCTAATGTAGGCTTTTGGGTTGATTTGATACTTGCGAGATGATTGAAGACTTCTATGCTCCTTGACCCTTCTACTTTGTTCTTGGACAACTGAACTCTCAACCACC
This sequence comes from Pinus taeda, assembly GCA_000404065.3. NCBI lineage: Eukaryota > Viridiplantae > Streptophyta > Pinopsida > Pinales > Pinaceae > Pinus > Pinus taeda. The sequence continues at coordinate 41,303 of APFE030162699.1, read as the reverse complement.
ATGGTGATCATTTTATGGCTACTTCAGTAAGCTTGCTACTGTGATGATTCTTTACATGAAGCCTACATCTACCATGGAATTCCATCTGGTCCATAATATCAATAATCATTTTGTGGATTTTCAAATAAGCCTACTACTATGATGATTCTCGACATAAAGGCTGCAACTATCATAGGAATCCTCCTGAACCATGCAGTTGCTACAACACACATTCTTTCCAGTCTGGTTTACATCAATGTCAATCATACATGCCAATACAAACATAACCACCACCAAATATCCAATAATCTCCCCCTTTGGCATTGATGGCAACACCATAAGCTCCCCCCCAGGATAGGCATGATCTTCTCCGATGCCCCAGTAAAATTCTCCCCATTTGACGTTAATGGAATATACTTGATTCAAGGAAAATTTTAAGCATGAAAAAATATCTTGAAGCTTAAAAACATTGGCTAATCTCACTAGTCCATAATATACAAATTATAAAATATTGATTGATGTATTTGTAAAATTATTCAAATTTATAATGATTTTATATATACTCTCTATATAACATTGGCAAATTTTAAGGTAAAATAATTTTATATTGTAAATTTTGGGCGAATCATTGCTATAAAAAATGGAAATTGGAAAATCTTTTTTTTTGGAAAAATCATGGAAAATTAGCCCACTTGTGAATATTATCCCCTAAAATTTTCCATGATATATTTCTCATTAATGAATGCAAATGAAGCAACCAGAGATGGGACTACCATATTCCACCTGATTGTAGAATGGCTGAGCCAAATCTCTCTTCATTCATTCACCCCAGTGCCATATTCCAAGCATGAATGTGGGATCTCATAGAACTCATCAATCAAAACTCATCCAGTGCTTCCAGAGGCCATCCACCTCAACCCATCAAATAGTGATTCCACCTCATGGTTGGACATCACCAATAACCATCACCAGATTGGTCTCCATCCAAGGATTCTAGGGCTTCCAGAGCATTTGTTCAACCAAGGCTTCGAGAACTAGTAACTCAACCGACAACTTAGACAAGGCTTCCAGAGTGTTTGTCCAACCAAGGCTTCCAAGACTAGTAACTCAACCCACCAACAACTTCCAGAGAATTTTTCCAACCACGGATTCTAGGACTAGTAACTCAACCCAAGTTGTTACAAGGCTTCTAGAGAGTTTTCTCAACCAGGGCTTCCAGGACTAATAAATGAACCCAAGCTAAGGAAACATGAGAACCAAACAAAACAAAATAATAAAAGTGAACCCAAAATCACCATGGCTATCCAGGAAATGGCAAGGCTAGGCAATCCATTGTCGATCCAGGAAATCCTCCATGCCAATGATAGATCACAACCAATAAACCACAATCATATTCCATGCATGCCAAAAATAATGAAGAAATCATACATAAAAATTAGTACTTACAAGAAAATATGATGTAGCCATTGATGTCAATACCTTCTTGCACTTTCCTACTCTTCCTTTGCCTTCTTTCTCCAAGAATCCAAGTATGCCACACCCACCAAGAGTGCTCCAAGAAAACTCTAAGTCTCCAAGAGTATGAGAGAGAGAGAACAATGAGAGAGCTCCAAAACTTAACTGACAAAAGGTTCACACTGAAAGGAAGAAGCTTGCCAACTGATCCTCAGAAGCTTTTTTATTAATGTGGCCTCTATTTTCTTCATTTTCCATTATTTTCCTTCAATTTCCTCCTCACATGCAACCTATGACCTTTCACCTTCATTTTCTCCTAATTTCCATTATTTTCATAAATAAATGTCAATTAATGCCTCATGCCTTTCCAAAACCTTAGCCATTTCCTTTGTCAATTTCCTTAGCCATAAACAACCAAATGAACACCTCCTAAGATGTCTTTCCCAACATTCAACTTGGAATAAGTGTCCCATCATCCGTGGTATTTATATATTTTTACATGGAATTTTCACGAGGACTGTTACACTGAATAAGATTAAATGTATCCAATGATCCTTCCTCGGGTGGGGTAAGCTATAAAAAAACACAAGTGGGCTTTATATACATGAGATAAACTTTATTTTCCCATGCTTCGTGGAGGGTTAGGAATCATATCCCAACACTCTTAATACATTTCTTAGAGCCAAGCTTCGGTGGATATGGGTGCAGGGTACCACAAAAGAATGGATGCAGTTTTGGAACAAAAAATATGGAAATAATGTGTCGCCTCATAACTTGAGTCAAGCTAATTTCACATAAAGAGGATCCTAAATATGGAATCTAGCTAGAAAATGAATGTATCTTGCTCAAAAACATTTTTTTTGGGAAAGTTGAAATGTATCTATCACTAATTTCTGGGAATATTCATGGAAACAATTACCCACTTACAAATTACAATGAGGTCCACAGTGTAAGTGAAAATGGGAAATCTCATAATAGAATCAAAGTAGTTGATTATTAGATAGTAGAGTAGCATAACAAAAACAAACAAAAGTGCCTAAATCACGCACATTGGCATCCACAAACCGAGGGAGAGGAGTGAGATGAAAACACCAATGAAAGGAGTGAGATGAGTGATTCATAACTATTTATCAAAGTTTGTCCTGACTAATTACTCGAAAGGTTGTAGCTTCCAACCTTCTCTTTTGTTTTTATAAGGAAAGCACCTATAGAAAATGCAAACAAACAAGAATAAAATCATATGTAATCCAAATACGATTTGACAAGACTTATATATATGATCAAGGAGATACATACCAAAAATCATCAAACATAGATAATGATTATGAGAAAACAATATATAACTATATTATCACAAGGAAGTGGTTACAACATGATGCCTTGATGTTATAGAGTCCCATTCCAACTATTCCTCATCTCAAGACCTTGCTTTCAAAGGATTTGGGATCCTAAGGTGGATACCTTAGTCATGAGTTTTAGTGAGAATATTAGAGCCAAACCCACTACTACAAATTCACTAAATTTTTTATGGCATTTGGTGGTTCCTTCAACCCTCTAACATTGCATATGGTACAGTCAAAATTTGGACATTCGAAATTTTCATCGAAATTGTGATGTAAACCATCATTGGAACCTTGGTCATTGAAGCCAAATGTTTTCATCGAAAGACCTTTCCATAACCGTCATAAATTCAGCAAACATTATGCTAGTCTAGCAACACCTATCCGGTGTCCATCATTGCAAAAATATACACATATCCGATGGCTGAGGGCAAGTGGGCTGGGTCTATGAACACGGGGTGTTTTTGTCCAACAATATTTCCATAGTCTCCACATTATCTGTTGACATAATCGTTGTTGGAAGACCATCAAAAGCATCACAAGAGTTGCTTAGTATCATGAGATGAACAACCAGAGTTCAAGTTAGTGTATCAATGACTTGTTTTTCTTTTGACAAATTTTCCATAGTGGCGATATGTTGTGCCATAGGAACTGGTATCATAATACCAATGTATTTTCCAATTAAAAAAAAAAATCTAAGACAATAATGAATTTCTTTTAATTACAAGTATTAATTTATTTTAATATATATATATAGTATATATATATATATATATATATATATATATTATATATAATATATATATATATATATACTATATATATATATATTACTAAAATTATCCTTTTTTAAATACATAATCCCCCTTTCAAAAATTTACAATACATGTGCTTTCAGGATTTTGATCCATTTTGGAATTATATAAATATATAGCCATGCTTGAAAAGAGGTGGAGGGAATGTGGGCCTGAAAATATCAAAAAACAAAAATGGTTTACAAAAACCAAAAAAATCTAAGTAGGACGCACCTACAGTGGTTTTGAAAATGTGGGGGGTGGGGTGGTTGGGCGGGGGTTCTACTTTTAATCTCAATCGTTTATCTTTCGTACTGGAAATTCTTTTCAAACCATTTAATGCATATGCGCCCCCCCCACCCCCAACATTAGACTTTGACGAGCCTTGGGGTCCCACATACCATAGATTTGGTTGACTGTCGGGGGTTAACTAATATGAGTTGTCAATTGCTCAAATAATTAAGGAAGGATGAACCTTGGTATGTGTTTTTCGACAATCCATGTATAACCCATCTCTTGCACCTAACTACTCTATATTCCTCGTATCTAGAAAGTGTGCTTTGCATGCTATTCACCTTGATAACTCTCTTGATTTTTCTGCATTCAATCCTAGACTCGAGCCAGCTTATTTTGAAGATCCATTCCATAGTTTGATGAGTTAAGTCGTAATTGAGATATGTAACAACATGGTTAGCCTAATGATGAGTTTGGATAGCTTCAAAAGTCCTGAATTATTGGCAATAATATTTTAGGAATAGTTTTTGAAAAACAAGTAAAAAGTAAAACTTGTCCCCAGCTAGATATGTGAGTGTCATGCCTTGGCTCTTTGAGACCTGTAACCTCTAGATCCACCCAAATGATAATAGACCTAAAACTTAGTTAAAAATTTAAATAATATGTTATCAAAGATAGGCAACTAAGTATGGTTCACAATAAATAGATAATGTAAGGACCATCCTAGATTGAAATCTTGTCTGATCATGTTACAAATGGTGACTTCATATCCTCTGTCAGCTTAACATCGTCATCAAGTTTGATCTATAAGGTAGTACATGTGCTTAACATGTGCCCTCCCTCTATAGGCAGGTTGATATTTGTATAGACAAAAATTCTTTAAAAAAAAATAATATTCACTCGAGCTCATGGGAGGGCTACAAGGTTGGGAAATTCATTGCAATTAAAGGCTAAATCAGTTGCTCAAGTGTGGGAAATTTTCCCCTTCAATGTTATAACTATGTGAGGACCATCATGATAAGGATGGTGACTTGATATCCCCTTGAATCATATCATCATCATCAAGGCTAATTTGGAGGGTATTACACATGCTTGGCATGTGCCCTCCCTCTCCAAGTAGGTTGATCTTTGTACGGATGATGATTCTTTACTTAAAATTTAATATTTTCTTGAGCTCGTGGGAGGGTAAAAAGTTTAGGAAATTCATTTAATTGAAGGTTGAATCACTTTATCAAGCATGGGAAAATTTTCCCTTCAAGATTATAGCCGTGTCAGGACTTCATTCCTCAAATTTGAATTCCCACCTTAGAGCACTAGGTTTTCCTTTCTGACTTGGTTAAAGATTTGGAGAGTGGATAATTTAGTTACTTCCCTAGAAATCTTTTCTCTCTTAGTCTCTCCTATCTCCTTCTCTTGTGAAGTCCTCTTCCCTTTGTGTTATTTGCTTGTTAATTTCCCCTCCTTTCTATTTTCAATTGCAATCCCACTCCTTTTTTTCCAGAAGCTTGTGCTCCTTGAATTGGTGCCCCTTCCTTAGTACAACAAGGCACATGGATAATTTTGGATCCACCCCTTTAGTGCCAAGAGGTTCCAATATATGTGAATCTTGTCCTCACCCTCTGGGTGCCCAACATGTAGTAGATGATGATGTCCATCAACATATCTAACAACTTTATAACTCAATTCACTTCCTCATGGGTGAAATGGAGCAACTCAAAACCCATGTACAATAGCTAGAATATTAGAATGAAGCATTGCATCACCATATTGTTAATCTCTAAGCTTAGCAGAACGAAGAAGACCAAGATAGTGGTAGTTTTGGAGTCCTTTTATACATGTCAATTGACCCATCTTATTGAGGAATGGTTTCTTTCTTTAAATTTTTTCTTTTTTGGGGTACTGGGACTAGAATGAAAATGATGTCGCACATATGGAAGTTGTTTTTGATATAAATGAAAATCTGGTTAATATGTTTTATGTGGAAAATGTTTTGGGGAGATATGATCTATTTGACATATGCAAGCACTCGTTTTATTTAAGTAAAAATATTTTAGTTTTTATCTTCCTAAAAATATTATAGCTCTCAGATTGTGTGTTTACAACAGGTTTTTAAAGAAGGTCTCAATTTTCCATCCCAATGTTCTCTCTTGCTGAATTCTCTTGTTTTTATTTAATTTATTTATTTATTTATTTATTTTTTTTTTGTACTGGTGAAAATTTAATATCAACCTAGTAATTGTGGTCAAAAACAAATTGTTATATATAATATATAATATATATATATATATATATATAATATATATATATATATATATAATATATATATATATATATTATATATATATATATATATATATATATATTATATATATATTATATATATAATATGAGAACGCAAAAAAGATATGACAATTAATTCATAAAAAAAAATATATCCAAACAAGTGCTACATAGTGGCTACCATGTCGCAAATAATAGCTAAATTAAAAAAATAAAAAAAAAAAAAACATAAATATTCCATAAATAGTTTATATTAAAAATATAGTTGTTATTTCTGAGATCCATAATCGTTTCCATAGAAAGAAGCAAAGGCACTTTGCAAATACAAAGAATAAATGACCTAACACAAAAAATGATTCGACTGGGGCATGTATAATCATTACTAGCAAGTAAAAGATGTTTTCAGTAGTTTTAAAGATGTATCAATCTATGAGTTGATTAATTTCTACTTGTTACTTTAATTTTATCATTGGATATGGAAATTTGGTGGCACCAGATCAACAATGAATTTTTATGTATTATTTAAAGAGAAATGAACTTGTTGGAGGAGCTAGGAAACTTAGTCGACTAGTCCATTTGAGTCGGGAATCTACATTATAAATTCGATTGATTCTCTAGTTAGTTGAGAGACTAAGTCATATAGGTTAAGTAAGTTAACTAGCCTAGTTGAGTTAGGAATCTGCATAGTAAATTGTGTCGATTCTCTAGTCAGTTGAGAGTCTAAGTTGAATAGGTTAAGTAAGTCGACTAGCCTAGTCATGTCAGGAATCTGCATTGTAAAGTCAGTTGATTCTCTAGTTGTTAAAGAGTCTAAGTCAAATGGGTTAAGTCAGTTCTAACAATTTAAATACTATAATCATCTTTACTGAGTATATATATGATAATGGATGTACCAATTTACTAGTTCCAACTATCTCGTCAAGAGATCATAATTTGATTTACTAGTTTACTAGTTCTTTGCTACTTTATGTCTCTTCCCTTATTCTTATGTTTCATATGTTCATGTGAGTTCTTCTAATTATGTCATGGGAAATAATAATAGACAATATGGAAGTAGAGAAATTGAGTGGACATGTCCAATTAGCGCATGCCACACAATATTGGGGTCATATTGCAGTCAGAACAATGTCATCCATTGATTCAAATTATAACGAAATCAACCACCAAATTTTTAAAAGCAAGGCAATGACATGGTTCGTGCGAGCAAAATGGTGTTATGGAAAAATTAAATCAGCATGCAACGAGACGTTTGAGGAAGGTGGAAGTGGATAGAAATTATGAAAAAATTAATTCGGTTCTTATCTACTTGAGCGAACAATCAGACTTCCCAATTACTCTTCTGGAAGTGTCCCCAAATACATATTTTTATCTTGCAAAAATCCCAAACTTGCCAAACCCTGTTATTTCAGACTAGTCTGAATTTCTTGACTACATATGACCTAAAGAATTTTAGAAATATTTTGGAATGACTAAGAAATGGGTTCGATTAAAGGACAAAGCAATTACATTGGAGCTAAGAACTAAAGAAAGGTTTGACTTGAAGTTTGCAACATAATTGGAGAGTCAACAAAATAACATAAAATAAGGTAAGATAGATGAGCCTTCTTAGGAGTAGCGTAATGAAGTTTTTGAAGTTGGGGTAAAATTGTTGATCAATGGATTCTAGAAACAACAATACTAAATTATATGGTATCTGACATATACTTAAATCTCTTTTGATTATAGACATGTAAGGTATCAAAGAGGAAGCTGTAAAATTCATCGTAGTTGCTTTCATAATGGCTTTCTCTAGCTAGAAAATCCAGTTCCATTTTTTGTATATAATATAATGGATCTCCCTCATAAAGGAGAGAAAATCCTAAAAACAGCTAGTGATCTCAATTCTTGGATTCAATAGTTTACTGAAGGAATGAATACTAAGAATTCTAAAGGATTAATAATCAATCAAGTTCAAAATCTAGTGACTGAATGAGAATAAATTATTATTGCATTGTGTCTCACTCTTAATTGGAGACCCTATGATGTGAAGCTCTCTATGTTGGAAGAAATTGGACAAATGGCTAGGTTGGGTAAATTTGATAACTTGTCAGAGCACGTCGCTAACATGGTCCAAAATAATTGTTATAAATGCCAAAATTCTAATGAGACCATTGAGTTTCCCTCCTTGTTGATTTGGTTAGAAATTAAATCAATCCTACTATTTGGGGCAATAATCTTTACCAAGAGGTCAATTCCTTTAATGAACAATTTCAAAAATTTTCTCTCATAGTTGTTCAAGAAAACCTAAGTCACTAAGCCCCTTAGAAAATTTTCAAAATTGGTTGTCAAATGTAAAAACAATGTCTAATAGGTGGAGGGTACCACAACACATCTGAATAATGTTACCTCCTTCATCACACATTCAACTGTTCCTTGAAAATACCAAGGTTTAGTATATCGATTCTTCAAAAGTAGACCCCCAAGAGCTGCCATATCAACACACAAATGATGAGATATTCAGAGAATTGAGTCAACATGGTAACACAATTTTAAAAATTATGCCTCAATCTTAGGAAGCACCACTAGACATATTTTTACCCCTCTTAGAGTATGACCATGAAGATGAAAGAGAAGAAAAAATATATACTAGGTTGTTTAAAGTTGATCTTTCAATACTAGTTACAAATTATTCTAAGAAGGCTCCACTCAAAGAGCCACAAATTCCTACTTCGACTCAAACATCAACTTCTTTTATAAATTGGCAAGAAATTCTAGTGGGAATCAAATTGGATGACATGCATCAGTAGAGGAAGCTAGATTCAATTGCTCAAGAAGTTCTCAAGAGCACACATGAAAAGGGTAGGTTGGACAAGAAGCCTAGGAAGTTGCAACAATTCCTAGCTTGATCCATAAGACTAGATATTTTTCAATCCTTGGGCTAGGCCAAATATATATTTATTGAAACAATTAAGAAGAAGATGATGGTGGAACACTAGAAATAGGAGCTTAAGAAGTTAACCCCAACAAAAATAATTTTAAATAGAAATTCAATACCGATGCAAGAGGAAGGTTAGTTGTATGAAACTAGTAAGCAAGAGGATCAAACTTCTGACGTTGACTTCATCATCGATTCAACCCAAATAATTTTAAATGGAAATTCAGAATTGACACAAGAGAAAGGTAAGTTGAATGAACCTAGAAAGAAAAAGGAATAGACTCCCGACATTGACTTGACCATCAATTCACCTCTTGTGTCTTTGACAACAGTCATGGAAGAAAGGAACAAGCAAGATAATACTTGAACTAACCATGATTATACACAATAGGTCTTGGTTACACAAAAATATCATCACCATGATTATTTGCAGTTAGTATGGGTCTATCATCACCTATACTAGCCTCCTAAGCAAGTATCAAGCCTTAGTTCTTCATGTCAAGCTTTGCAAAAGAGAGAAAGACTTTGAAAATCAATATTACTCTGGTTCTGCACTTTCTCCTACTTTTACCTGCGGACCCGCACCCTTTGTTCATAATATCTGCGTATCTGCATGCTCTGTCTGTAAAGGGGTGGGTGCGTACCCCTGTGAAAGTCAAAAAGGCACAAGTTTATCCTAAAAAACTCACTTTTGGGTTAATTCTAGATGTTTCTAGAAGGATTTTGACGTGGATTGTTCGCTCCTAGAGGAGACTTCTTGTCGGACCCTGGGAGGATCTTGTACAACATCAAGGCACAGGTTGTAAGGTTCTTCTTTATTTGAATTAATACAATCAGATTTATTTTTCTCAACAAATTGTCTTATGTGGTTTGTTTCATAATCTCCTTGATCATTATGATGAATATGCTTTATAACATTGGCTTTTCATGTGCTATTTAATTGTTTGCTTGTTTGTGTTTGCAGAATACACTTCAAGGAAGCTCATTTGGAGCGAGGGAGCGAAGCTGCCACAAACTTGCATTGGACCCAAGGTAGGCCTAAAACACTTGTTTGCCTTTGTTTTACTTGCATGTTTAGAGAAAGATAGTTTTTGATTGGCTTGCTTGTCACTAGATATCAGTAGATACTAGGAAGGTCGATCTCGTACGCAACCTCGACTCATTCTGCATGACAAAATGGTGACTCCACTGGGGACTTGATTGTTTTCCTTGTTTTCACTTTGACCTCAGAAACTTGCCTTTCTGTTTCTGTTTTTGACTTTTTGTGTGTGGAATTGGGTGGATTTAGGTTTGTTTTGGCTTTTCATAACTTTATGAGAAGTCCGCACCCTGTGCTTGTATCACAGTGCGTACCTCTACGCACTTTTACTTTGCACACAGAGCAGGCACGCACCTGTGCAAACTCTGAGCCTACGGACCCTGCTAAATTTTTGAAAAAACTTGATTTTTCCTCTTTTAATTAGTTTTATTTTTGTTTAGGTATTGTTACCCTCTGCCCAGACCTACATGTGACTTGTTGAAAGCTTTCCTTGGTCTAATTTCATTGGTGTTAGGGTTTTAGGTGAAATTCCTAGAAGTTCTGGTTGCCGGTTTTGATTTTCATTGCGGTCGTGTAGTAGCTCAGAGCTTAGAAGCATAGAAGCCTCAGATTACCTTGGTTTTTATTGCCTTCTTATGAGTCTGACCATTTGTAAAATCAACCCTTGTTGAGGAATCCATCTTGATTTTACTCTTTCCAAATTTCGAAAAGCTTGTTGTTAAAAGTTTGGATCATTTTTACAAAAAAACAAAAAAAGGTTTGTTTTTTTGACTGATTTTTGATTCTGGACAAATTAGTCCTTGGTTTGTTATTGCCAAGTAAAAACATCCTTGAAAAGACAAAAATATTTTGTAAGCTTTTACTTCAAGTAGTTTTTTTATAGTTTGTAGATCTTAAGATTTGCTTTGTTCATAGTTTTCTCAAAAATTGTTTTAGTTTTCTTAAGATTTGCTTTAATCATAGTTTTAAGTGTTTTTATAAAAATACAAAAATATCTTTTGAAAAAGTTTGTTTTGGTAGCATTTGAGTGTTTGAGTGAAAAAGGAAATTCTTGTGCAAATAACTAGTTGTCTTGTTTTGAGTGCATTGGAACAAAAACTCTTCTTTAAATTTGTTTGTTAAGAAAGATTTGTGTTTACATGCATTTGCTTTCTCAAACTCTTTCCTAGCTAGAATTTCATTGAAGAGCAAAGATTGTTTAATCATGTTAAGTGCATCTTTTTAGTGATTTTAAGTCAAGTCTTCACACCACGAGTTTCATCTCCGCACCTCTTGACTTAATCAAAAACCAATAAAAATAACGCTTAAAGTAAAATTAATCTAGAAATATTTTTATTTCTGGGGCTCTATTACACCAACATAGCTTAGGCTAGTGTCTTGGAGTAGGGGGTACTTAACTCTCCAAGATAGTAAAACAAACAAGTAGCTGTATCTTGCGGTAGGAGAAAAATCCAGTTGTTGCATCTATGCTCTGGGAAAGCTCCTCTTAAAGGAGAAGCACGAGATCGTGTCCGAACCAGTGTGGGAATCAATCCTTCCTCATTGGGAATGACGCCAGATATT
>APFE030162699.1:0-17550 GCA_000404065.3 Pinus taeda | reverse complement strand
TTGTTTATATTTCACTTTAAAAAGGTGTTTTTTGCGACATTTTAACCTATTATTAAACAGGTATGAGTAATGTTTGAGTTTTTGTTCAGGATAACGGATTTTTAGGCGAAATTAATCATTTTTCAACGAAAAACCATTAGAGTCATCTTTAAGCTCTTTTTTGACTGCTAAAACATGAAAAGATTGCCGAGTTTTTCTTTTTAAGCTCGTTAAAACGGAACTAAAAAGACGGTCCTCTTACAGCCCTTTTCTGACCGTAAAAACACGAAAAAATTGCCGTGTTTTTGTCGTTTCAAATTCGATATTGGTCATAAAACGACGTGTCATTGATCGCTTTTTTACTTTTTCGGATCAAAGGCACTAGTTATGAAAAGTACTCCTTGGTCGTAAAAGATCAAGCGGTTCTCTCAAGTATTATTTTATACGTTTTCGGGCTTGGGAGACACAAATTTACAAAAAAGTCAACCCTGGAGTCTCCTTAAGTTTTTTCAGACTCTCTAAAAATGAAAAACGCCGAGTTTCTCCTATACTGGACTCGTTAAATTTCGGACAGTAAGGACCTGTTTCAATTACAAACAGAGACCACTCCTTCTTAGGGTTCGAATTTAAACCAAGTTGGACTCACCCGAAGGGTGAGCTTATAATCAAGCATATGTTATCCTACTCAAGCTTGTAAAAAATAAAGAGGTACTTGCCAAAAATGGTGGGGGAAAAGAGAGAAAAATGAGCTTGTTTGTCATGCTTTGTAACCACTCTTGAACATGACACTTTCATTCACTTGGGTTGGGAAATCCTTTACCTAACAGTTGATCAAACCACATTGAAAGTCTTCAGCCAGTTTCTGGGTATTACCTTTGGGTCACCAAACCATCTGTCGTGTCGTTATGTGTTCAAGAGGTTCGTGCGAATAAGCCATTCATCTGCAAAAATATCTATCATTCCATCTTGACCATCCCTGAGTCAGTCCTTGCAAGTAAATTTCTTCAAACTTGATCTATGATTTCATGTCGTGGGCTTTCCTATGACGGATCGCTTTCTATCGACTTCAGCTCTTTATCTAGAAAGATGATCTAGAAATCGCCAGTACCTTGGGATCTGCATGCCTCAATGGTAGGTTTCTCGTCTTCAACGACAGGTTGCATCATTGACCTTCGATTGAAGGATTTCGTGACATGTTCGACATCGACACATCTAATCACATCTCATGGATTGTACTGAGTACTTTGAGAGCCATTGTCATTATTGGTGGTTTCTCTCACACTTGTTAAAAATTTACATCATCAACTGTTAATCAAGTGGTTTCTACCATGTTTGACTTCGACACATTCATTCGCATGGAAAGAATCGTACTATTTCGGGGAGTAGAAATGAAGACCCTGGATCTAGTTTCCACCATCTAGGCTGCAAGGAATTTTTTAATCATTATGTTGTAGACTATTCATAAATAGATGGCTGCATCCATACTGTGTCTACATGTGTCTATACTTATGATGTATTACAAGATCATTCCTATATCAGAGCAGTAGTCAGTTTCCTCGTCAGTTTGTAGTTTCCTAGTTAGTTTTGATCTGAATATGGGAATGCCTACCTCAGCGATGATATGATCTCATATATAAATTTTTCACTTGAATGTTTTTACAGGTTCCAACCAGGCTCTCTGCAAGATAATCCTCGAAATGATAAAGCACTACTCTCTTCTTAAATGATAAATGAAATCCTCATCTACTACAGACTTCGCACTTTAGGGGGCAATTTTTTACACAAAAATATCGTCACCATGATTATTTGCAGTCAGTATGGTTCTATCATCACCTATACTAGCCTCCTAAGCAAGTCTCACGCCTTAGCTCTTCATGTCAAGATTTGCAAAAGAGAGAAAGACTTTGAAAATCAATATTACTCTAGTTCTGCACTTTCTCCTACTTTTACCTGCGGATCCGCACCCTTTGTTCATAATACCTGCATATCTGCACGCTCTGTTTGTAAAGGGGTGGGTGCGTACCCCTGTGAAAGTCAAAAAGGCGCAAGTTTATCCTAAAAAACTCACTTTTGGGTTAATTCTCGATGTTTATAGAAGGATTTTGACGTGGATTGTTCGCTCCAAAGTGGTTCATGCATCCCAAAAGAGAAGGAGCTAATCCCTTGATAGGAGGAGCTATCCCTTTGAAGGAGGACTTTATCCCTTTGAAGGAGGACCTAGTAACTTCCCTCCATTGCACTATAAATTAAGGCATTGGGTCAGTTGCTGGAGAGGTTATAAGCTGAACATTTTTTAGGGTAAATGCTGATGGAATTGGGACTTCCTAGTTAAACTTGAGAGGAGAGATCACATACCTTTTGGTTTCATTGGGAAGTGAGTGAAACTTGTCAAAGTAGAAGAGACTTCTTGTCGGACCCTGGGAGGAGCTTGTACAGCATCAAGGCACAGGTTGTAAAGTTCTTCTTTATTTGAATTAATACAATCATATTCATTTTTCTCAACAAATTGTCTTATGTGGTTTGTTTCATAATCTCCTTGATCATTATGATGAATATGTTTTATAATATTGGCTTTTCAGGTGATATTTAATTGTTTGCTTGTTTGTGTTTGCAGAATACACTTCAAGGAAGCTCATTTGGAGCGAGCGAGCGAAGCTGCCACAAAGTTGCATTGGACCCAAGGTAGGCCTAAAACACTTGTTTGCCTTTGTTTTACTTGCATGTTTAGAGAAAGATAGTTTTTGATTGGCTTGCTTGTCACTAGATATCAATAGATATTAGGAAGGTCGATCTTGTCCGCAACCTCGACTCATTCTGCATGACAGTCTTGTGATAACGTACAAGGTCATATGATGTAATAAAGAAAATTCCAGAGGAAACTAATTGAAAAACTCATAATACTTCAACCTCATTGGCTAATAGTCAACAAGAACCATCAGTCCATTTGAATACATTAGGAAATACTGCTCCTAAGGTAAAACAAGAACCAACCTCTCCAATAAATGACTTGAGGTAGGTTTTCGACAAACAATTATTCGAAGCCATAGAAAATTCAGTAAGAACATTCAAGGAGAGATTCAAAATAAATCGATCATATAGCAAAAATATTTGATGGAGACAAGAACAAAAAAGGGATATCTGGGAGGAATGCAAGAGTTGGGAAACAAAATATCTCAACATTCCTAATAGAATTGATGATCGACTTGTTGTAGTTCAATAAATTGTACATTATCTGATCAATTCTAATAAGAAATTGACTACTTAGGTAGATGAATTACGAAATAGGGTATCGACTCAAGGAAATCATGAATTGTCTAGTGTGATTCAAAATGCTCATGGGGCTACATTTAGCACAATCCTCAATAATTGGCCAACATATCTAGCTTATACATGCGGTTGAATAAGGAATTATAGGGCTAAAATGAGCAGAGAAATTTTGAGGCCTAAAATGGGATTCCTAAGGAATATTATAAAATAACAATGAAAATAATAAAATAAGATTAGATTACATCATCAAATTTTAAAGGGAAAAAAGTAAAAAATACTTTTTCAACTCATATTTTCAACTTATCTCCATACGATTTTACTCAATTTTCAAGTTAGAGAACTTGTTTGATGAAGAATATAATTCCTCATCCAGGGAGTTCCCATGTTTCATACTTTTGATGGACCCTACTACATGAAAAATGAGAAATACATGAAAAACATGATTACAGTCATGTTTTTCATGTATTTCTAATTTTTGGTGTAACATGGTTTATCGAAAGTGAGCAACATGGGTATTCCTTGGATAGGGAATTAAATCCCACATCTAACAAGTGATCTCGATCAAAATTTGAGTAAAACTGTAGGGACATAAGTTGAAAAAGTAGTTTTTTTAATATTTTTACTTTTTAAAATTGTGAATCATCCCCCATGATTGACATCATCATCTTGACTCATATTGATTCTTATAAATTTGATTTTGGTTGTAAATTTTTGTCTTGAGGCCCATTTTCTACCTCAAAATTTCTCTAATGAACAAACATCAATTGATTATCAATTATCAGAGAAGACTTCCAAAACTGAAAAAGCATAATACTTAGTAGAACTAAAAGCATTGCATGCTCAAGAAAATCTAGCTATATGGGAATGGAACATATTTCATTAACGCCTTCAAATTATGGAACTTATCATTTATTGAACAACATTCCATGAAAATCCAACACTAGCATCTACAGTAGCATAATCTACTCTAGTATCCTCATCACTACCCAAATTTAGTTTTTTTGAGCCAAGTTTTTTAGCATGTGGTCAAGCTTAGAAACAACATTTAGATAGATAAGAAATTGAAGTTGAAGGTGCCAATTGGTTTCCTGGAGAAAGGGAAAGAAGAGGAATATACATAGTATATACAACATAATTGTTTAGATAATGCCAATTGATATCTCAAGTGGACCGGATGTTCAACCAACCATCTACCCTAAAGGACCTTAATTTGTTTCTTCTATTTTGTATCAAAATTTGTATACAATTTTGTAATACTTGAACTTCTCCCTTCTTCAAGATGAAGAAGGAATTGAGGGTGGGGGAGATGATGGAAGGGCTAGTCAACTTAGTCGACTATCCCATTTGAGTCAGGAATTTGTATTGTAAAGATGGTCGATTATCTAGTTAGTCGACTATTGTTGTCAAGTCAAAAATATGCATTTTAAAGTCAATCAATTCTTTATTTAGTCAACTATCCCAATAAAGTTAGGAATCTACATTGTAAAGTCAATTGATTCTCTAGTCAGTCAAGAGTCTAAGTTAAATAGATTAATTCAATTATGATAGTTAAATGGTTGTATCCTTCTTGACTGAGTGTATATTATATATATATATATATATATATATATATATATATAATATATATATATATATATATATATATATATATATATGACACAAGATGTATCAATGTACTGGTTCCGATTGGCTTCTCAAGGGATCATAATATAATATATTGCTTTGCAGGTTCTCTGTTACTTTGTGTCTATTCCTCTATACTTATGTTGCATATGTTCACACGATTTATTATGTTCCTTTCTACTAGTAACAAATTCCCACTATCTGTTAGATTACAATAGAACCACATGAAAATGGTTTGTATATTTTCAAATTTTAGCTACAAGTGTAATATTTTATCTCCCCTGGAGATTAATGAATATGAATGTAGTTTCATTCTAGTTTATATGGTGTTTTGCACATTCTTGAGTGAAGACCATTCACATGTGTTGTGCATTGTGGATGTCTTAGGTGTTTTGAATGTAACTGTTCCTTGAATATATATTGCTTTGTGAAATTGGTTAAGTGTTCTCATTAAAATTACTTATTCAGTCATATGTCAAGAAAAAGTATGTAAGAAATCATTCAAGTATATTAGTACATCAATATGTCTTTTTATACATAAAAAATATTATACAAGGATCTATCTTATACAATACATTATAACATTGTACATCATCAAATTGTTTTTCCTCTTCTTATTATGACCTAAAAAATTCTTAGGTTTTTCATCCATTTCTTCATTTTCATCTTTTTTCTGTGGATGCTCTGATGATGATTCCAACTAGCGCCTTTGGTGCATTGCACCCTTAGTCATGATGTTCTCATGGAGTCAAGGATGCTATCGGGGAGCATCACCTACAAAAAATATTAAATTTATATGGCCATTTATTGAATATCATTGAAGTATTTTTTTAATAATAAAAAAATACCTTTGCAATGTAATTATTTACTTGGTGTAATAGTCAAGACCATTGCAATAATTGCCTCATGCTCCTCTTCCAGTTGAGGATGCTCCTGTATGATATGATCTTCCATTGAAACCACAAAATTTATATGTAGACAATCATAAATGAATAAGTAAAAGAAATTGAAGTACATACTTTTAAGTACAAAAGTATATGATTAACATATAACCCTATTACCACCATGGGCCTCATATGTCGATATATCTTGAGATTGCACCCCACTATCATGGGGTCCCTTGAGAGTGCCAAAATGTTTTTCTGGTGCGCATTATTAGAGGATTGTTTCTCAATAGTCATCGGATCATT
Organism: Pinus taeda; assembly: GCA_000404065.3. NCBI lineage: Eukaryota > Viridiplantae > Streptophyta > Pinopsida > Pinales > Pinaceae > Pinus > Pinus taeda. The sequence continues at coordinate 11,491 of APFE030162699.1, read as the reverse complement.
TACATTTGTACTAATCCAATGTTAACTGAAGAAAAAAAGAACATTATATTTATGGACGATATCAAATATGATTGTATTTTACAAGTAATGGAAGGTTATTGTGGATTGATTTTTATTTACCTCGTTCTTCATTTCGGATCTTGGGGTTTTCTCCATGCTTTTTCAGTGATCGACTATGCCTTGAAATCCAAACTTGAAACCAATCCATAGTTTTTCCTTCGTGGCTTCAATTTCGAATTCATCACCCTACATATGAGTATTGCTTTTTGTTATTAGCTAGAACAATTACTAGAAAGTTGGAAGGTAATATAACAAATAAGATTGTTAATATGTTTAGGTACTTACAGTTCATGCCTATAGCTTCAAATAGCTACCCTCACCTAGTTTGTGTTGCCCATGCTTGTTAAGCCTTGCCTTGGTTTCCTTCAAAGTGTTAGAGAGCCTATCAAAAGTTTCAAGTATGCTATATACCGAACTTTTATTCAAAGCCAAGAAAAATAATAGTATTGAATTCAAGATGTAATTTATACCTTACTTCACTAGGTAGTGTTTTCCATTCTTTTTTCACGTGCTTTCACTTTGTTTCCTTGATGAGGCTCTTTAATTCTATATCAGGAATCATGGGAGGACACTCATACCTAGGATTATATCCCAAGTTAACCCTATACTAGTCTCATACATATTTTAAATGTTTTTTTACCATGACAGTGACTTAGGGTTTTATTGAAGGTATCTACCTCGAATACATCTTCAAGGTAGTTCATAAGCTCTTTTTTAAGGTTGGAAATTTGGAAATTCCACCTTTAGCATATGTTGGGCCAAAAAAATATTTAATGTATTTTTGTCCATTTAAAAAAAATAAATTGTTATCTACACGAAAAATTATACAATTATTAGTTTGAAAATAATAATATAAATGCCTTATGTTTGATATAGACAATATGAAATAATTAAAACATTAAAAAAATAGGAATTTTGGTGTTTTTATTAGAAGTCCTTTTTCAATCACCAAAAATGTGCATGCAATTTTCCCCGTGCTCTTAACACGTGATGCTTCAGGACATGAACCCATAATGTCATTAGTACTAAGGTCACCTTTGTCACCACTTGATCTAGAGCTTGGCTACATGTTTGGCTCATTTTTCATGTACTCATGGGTCACAACCAAAGGTCCAAACCCATTGGGACTTCTAGGAGTATGACCACTCGAAGGTGGAGAAGCGAACAACTTCCTCACAAATATATGTGGGATTCTAGTGCTCGCCAGATGCTCATTTGTTGTCTTGGAAGTTCCAATAGTACCAACACCAAGCTGAGGACCAACTGAATAATGCGGGCAACAAATTTCCCCCAAATAACCCTACATAAGAAAGAAAACTATTTTTCAATTAGATAATGTAAAATTTAGAAAAAGATATTTCATAATTGAACTTATGACATAAAAAAACCACTTTAAAATATTTTTATTATCCTATACATCTAAATATCTTCATTCAATTCCTTGATCCTAGCCTTAGTCATAGGACTTTGATCCCTATTGTAGTGAATCAAATCCATAATTTGTTTGTTCATTTTCTTCACATGCTTTGTTATTGTGACCTCAATGTCGGGGTTGACCCCAAGTATTCCTTGCCAAGAACATCATAATTTTCATAGGGCTTGAACTACATATTCCAACAAAAGAAAATTTATTATTTCGATTATATAAACAAATAATCAAAATATCACATCAAATTTAAATCCAAATTGTTAATCATTTACTTCTTACTGTATAGGTGCTTTTCCATGAAGATCAACTTGGCACCTAATAATATAATTAAAGCCATGAAATATTTCAGAAAAATGTTAAATAATAGGTATCAACATAAACATTTAATTGATGGAAATATAAACACATACAAACATGAGGAATAAAGGACTCATCCTATAGCGTGCATGTGAGTAATTATGGCATTTTGAAATCCAATGTTTTATGGCAAAGGACTTGCATAAATGGACTATGAGACAAGAAATATTAACACAAATTTGAGTCAACCTTTAGTAGATGGAACTAAATATATCTAAAACAATGAAGTTATGTTCATTTGGTTTCTATAACTCAAATAAGAAAAACCAAAAGGTACACTATTAAGAATCTCAATAAAAAACATAGATAAACTATTAAGGTTATATTTCTCGCCCACCAGAAATAAATTTTAGATATTGTTAGGGAAGAAAACATTTGGAACATAAGCATGGTTTGGTCCTAAATAATTATGCTAGAGTTACAATTTTGTGTGTCCCTTTCTTTCTTAATGTAAAACAACATATCACCTTTAGGTTAGAACATCATCTGGACCCATCTCTTTGTACATGGATATGGCCTTCTCCACATAATATTATGTTTGATGAAACATGATGTGATATAATATCTCACTTAAAATAGGTGGTTTATGTTTACCTTGGAAAATGAATAGGGAACCAAATGTTCATCACTAATATAGAAATCTATTATGAGAGCAAACTCAAACTTATGCTAGCTGTAACCAGTGCTCTACCAGCTGAGTAGTGAGAGAAAAACATACAAATTTGAACAATTATTGTGTGCATAGGGAATTATTCAATGACTAAATTATAGGAATTATGATGCATTCACAGAGAATCAATTGTATTAATATTTGGGACATATCATCTTTGTGAAAAACTTGAACAATTAAAGCATGCCTTGTGTGGAAGTATATATAAAATACACTAGCAACGAGTAGTCTAGCACTCAAATCCTATGTAAAAGATGCATGGAACCACTAGTTATCTAGTATCAAACCCTCAGTACACCAACAAATAAAAAGAGAAACAAAATAGGAATGATAAATACCATTTTTCAGATGTAGACTCCAAGCTGTTAACAACATCCTCAGTTGTCCTCCATACTTTATCTACTCTCCACTCAAGAAAAGTTGGTATACATGGTCCAAGATCGGAACAACCATGAAAAAATTTAGAGTTTTCCCATTTTATAGGTTCAACCTATTTAGGGCCTGAACCTATAGCTATATGCCAACTCTGCTATGGCTTGAATGATCCACCTTCGTCAGGGCTCCAAACTTATTCAGTGGTCTAGAAAATTCTTTGGACAAATTTGAATATATATGAAGATCCGAGCTAGTGTACACTTTGGCTTTACAAAAAGCTTTGCCTCTAATTTGTGTTCATTGTGACCCCTTTTTTCTTTTATACTTTGGCATGCATGGTCGGTTTTAAATTAGTGATCATTGTGACACATTTTTTACTTTTATACTTTGGCATGTGCAGTTAGTTATAAAGAGACCACTATGAGTTGTGACCACTTTTTCCTTTTATACTTTGGCGTGCTCATACTTTTGAACCTATCATTTATTAGTTCATAATATATAAAATAAAATTCTCCAGAGTTTTTATTTCATATTTCACATTCTTCCTTTCTATTTTGTTTTTTTTTTTCTCTTTTTTCTTTTTTTTTTAACTTTTCATTTGAACTTTATACAATATGGAAAAATTTTGACATTCCCTGACATGAATTCTGTTTTTTTTTTTTTAATTAATAGGCTTGAGGGTGAGCTATACTTAACACTACTTAACCATTTAAAGGGTCTGTATGGCCATGTAAAATTTCAATGTGTATGAGTACAAATAGAAAAAAAATTCAATGTTGGACCCATTCACAGGTCACTATATTTGGGGTCAATTAATTATAGCATCATTTCAACCACTAATTATTAGAAAATTTTAAGCAGTGGATTAGTCCTCAATTGGGGTAGGCTAACAACTGGTAGCAATAAGATTGAGATAGGTACAATAGATAATTGGTTCCTAGCCATCATTTTTTCATTCATGGGGACTCATATAGTTTGAGATTAGAAGCAAGAGCATAAGAGAGATATAATAATTTATGTAATGTATTGGCCATGACAACAAGCTTGAGATTAGTACAAATAATGAGCTTATTTTGGTTTCAAGAATAATATAATATTCTCTACTAAAAAAGGCCAACCATGTGAAGGTGGAAGCTCATATGGATCCTCCCTCCCCCTACATCACTCTAAATATTCTCAATACCCAATTTATCTACTGTAAACTATTTGAAAGCAACATAGTAAGAATCAAGCACATATAGAAATTACTAAGAAAACAAAAATATAAGTTAAATGAAAGAGAACAAATAGAATTAAAACATATAAACACATAGCGTGTACATTTAAACATTTCGATATCATTAATATTCTTCTTTATATAACTCCACATTTATGTCATCCAATTCAAAAACAAGGTTGAAACAATAAGTCAGTTTAACATCATCATAAATGTCATAATTTGGTTCAACTTCTTGAAGTTCATCCAATAGCACATCATTGATATCATCTTCGATGAGATTATTGTATCAAAAATCTCCTTGAACTTCTTCAACATATTCATGATCTAAGACATGATCAACTAATTTCTCTTCTACATCGTCATCCTCTTTAACATTATCACCTTCTTCCGCTACATTATACTCTACTAGCCTTCCTCTTGGATCATACATAATAACATATGACCAACCCACTCTACTTGGAAACATTGAGTAAAAGACATAATTGCATTGGATGGAAGAACATAACGATATGATCTTGGCTCAAATGACCTTGTATAAACCATGATAAATCTATTATCATGTTGAATAATAGTTGTATCAAGATCTCCTATACCATTTCACATCTAATAAAACCAAATTGAAGGAATCAAAGTCACACTCAAGTATGTCATCCAAATACCCATAGTATTGATTTTCAGAATCTTGTGGACATGTGTCACTTCTAGAGGAAATATTAGTGTCTTGGAAGACTGTAGTTATCCGACAATCAAAAGTTTTCCTCTTTTCATTCAACTTTTTGATGCAAAATTTATAGCCACTGTACCACATAGCATTGTGACGTTTCAACTAAAATATGCCAAACACATGAAAATGGAATTGTCAATTAATAAGAATTTTCATATAAGTTGGAAAGTATATGAAAAAACACACTTACACTTTAATAGTACATTAATAATATATTTATAAAAATTAATAAAATATTGCAGGGTGAAAATGCAACGTGCTTGTTTGTTTATCTTTCAAACCATTAATTGCTAAATCAATTTCCATCTTCATAAGATTGGCATCTCAGGCACAAAGAGCCTCTCTAACAAATGAAAATAACCCTCCCCATCATAATGTACCAATGCAAGAAATATGTGCCAATCCAATCCTAAACTTCAAAAGTGATCCAAGGTATGGCTTTAATTTTGTTTTTATATGCTAATGGTCTATTCTTGATAGGTAATGAGCCTCTGATGATCAAAGTAAGAGGGATTTTACCTCTAAAGTTTGAAATGAATATTGATGGCATGATGAATTACTATATTGTGAAGCTATTGAAGAATTTTTGGAAGGTGGAAATGCAAATCCTTGGACATTCTGATTGGATTTCAAGAAGTTATGAAATTGATTTGGAATATGATTCAATTCATGATTGAGCCTCTTCATACAAATTGAGTTGTTGTCAAGCACTCTTCAAGATATTTGCATGGGACGATTAATTTTTGGTCTGAGATATTTTTCTTATGATATGTGACTGCATGGATGTATTGATTTTGTTTGGGATCATTATTGATAAGATGAGCACATATGTGTGTTTTCTTAGTATGAGATTTGCCATGAGAAGTCCATAGCATCAAGCATGACCAAGGTTGAGTACGATGTTGTTGGCATGGATACCTATGAGGTAAGGTTAAGAAGCTCTTTGGAGAGTTTTTTGAAAAGGTTTTAGATATGACAGGGATGCATTGTGATAATAATGAGTGGGATCCAACTGGTGGATAATATTGTATATAGTTGGGAATGAGATATCTTAAGTCAGTGATGTTGTACGGGACAAGCTTAGGCTTGTGGTTTCTTCCTCCATGAGAGGGAGGATAGATAAGGTATTCTTTTTGTGACATATATGTGTTCTAATACAATATTTCATTTGATGTTCTATATGAAAAGGAGACTGCTGCTATTGAGACATGATTATTGAAATATTCACTGAGTTATTCATGCCGATACGAGATATGAGCATGATGATATGTTTCTAATATACAGAGAGCACGACTAATCAAGAACACTGAGCCAACTCTTCCCTCCCTTTTTGAGCTCCTAGGGTGAGGAATTGAGATGGAGGGATTATGGGGTTGAGGGATCTTTAGAAAATAAGGTCATAAATGTTTCTCCCCTATCTATCACCCATAGGGTCATAGATATTTCTCCCCTATCTATCACCTATAGGTTCAGAGATTTTTTCTCCCCTATCTTGGCCTGTGTAGAGTATAACACAGTTAGCATCATACCCATAAGATGGGCTTGTTGGAAATATCGCTCCCTATCTGGCTAATAAGTTGAGAGAGTGCTTGGAGGTGTACAACTCAAGCTGATTATGATGTAGATGTTTTACCACATGACTATTAAGTGTCAATGTTGGGAAGATAAGAAGGCAATAGGATGGTTATAATACTTACCTCATATATCAAGTGGTATCTGACCCATTGATTACATCATGAGATGGTTGTGATGCTTTCTTGGTATGTGGTATATTGTCTAGTGCTCAACATGGGGTGAGAGTGTCTGTTGGGATTGGGTCCCTTGAGTTAGTTTGGGCTTAAGATAACCCAAATTTTGGTACAATTTTGTAAATAATGTAAAGTCTCCGTGATTTGTGGATGCCAAGCGCGTAGGTGAATATGAGTTAAAGGGGCTTAGCCCCTTGTTTTGGATAAGTTTTGAGATTCTCCCATGCTCTGCAGACCATGGAATTGTATGAAAAGTCTATAAATAGGTGTGCCTTAGAAAGTCTAAGGGAGTAGTAGTAGAGACGAAGATGAAGAAAAGATAGAGAATTGGGTTGATTGAAGAGTCTAAGACAGGAGCTAGGGTAGGAAGGCTCTGCTTCTTGTGCTTAGATAGGGAAAGAAAGGATGTAAAGATAAGTGTGTGGAGGCCTAGCTAGAGTCTGTAGATGAGTGTGTGGACCCCTACAACTATATGAACAGGGTAATTTGAGTTTGTAATCTTGAATTGAAGATCAATAAAGACAGTTTTCCGAAGAATTCCTGAGTATTTTTGTTTATCTCTGTTAATGTTATATGCTGCTGATGAATGATTTGTTTTATGAGATATTGATTGAATGTTACATGATTCTCTTGAATAAGTCTTAATAATGTACACAATGTATGTTTAAATACTTTCACGAAGACTCTAGTGATCTCTCTTATGCTTACTAATGGCTTAAGTAAATATGCGCGAACACTAATTTAATATTTCTCTCTAGTGTGCGTAAGTAGGAAAATTGACTATTAAAGGTCCACAAGGACTGATCATGGACCTTTGCGAAGGTCTAAAGGATGTTTTAATAGAGTTGCAGCAATGTTCCCTAATAGTTTATCAATTTGTGTGAAGGAAGATCTAAGGCACTGAAAGACATCACACTAGTCTTTGGATGCAGAAACTTGGTTCTTACATCCCACCATACTTCTTCTAGTATGGCTGCAGCCTATGCTACACAAGTTGTTGCCAAAAGGGTTAGTACTGTAGGTTTTTCTTAGTTGGCGCAACTAACTTTGAACCTGGATCAGGACCACCTAAGCCAACAACTGGTTCTATTGGCGGGATCAGGATCTACTTGAAAGAGATGTGTGATGTAGCATCATTGGAATTTGGCCAAGAAAGTAATTGAAAATTGGTTAGATTAGAAGATTCACGAGTTTGCAGCACAAGAAAACAAGAATATGAACTTGTTGAAGGAAGAGTGGTTGAACAAGTATCTGTATATGGAGATACACGAGATCTTCTTCTGCACTTTCCCCATTGAATTGTATGAGTGGTTAGCTAATTGACAAACAGTCAAGGATGGCAGAAGCTTGATAGTCCTATAGTGTGGACTTTAGAATTAGCGTGACGATTAGAAGCTTCTGAGAACAAGATCATGCAGGTTGTTGATCATTCGCTCTATTGGAGTCTAGGAGGATTTGTTACAAAATTTGCAGTTGATACCTCAGCTAGCTATAGCAAAGTGGAGCTGAGATTTTTCAAAGGACTGCAAGGTAAGTATTTAAGATAATTAAATACTTGGATTAAGCTGTTGTTATGTGAAAAATAGGTGATGCCATTACCTTGATGTTTGGATCTATGCGAGGCAGGCAGTTCCTTAGAAATTGCAAGGGATCAAGACCAAAGTATAGTCCATTGATTGAACCTCCTCCAAGTGACGAAGAAGGGGCAGAGTAGACTACGCCGCAAAGTGTTGTTTAGTTAATCACTTAGGGGATTCCTCAAGAAAATCAACCTTCCATGCCACCTCCACACCCCACATCCACTGCATACACCTTCACCCACACCTCCACCTCCATTAACATTCAACATGGTGATTGAAATGAAGATGTTGATCTTCAAAGGAATAGGAAGTGAAGATGCAGAGCAGTTCTGGTTTGTTGCGAATGCTGTATGGACAGCACAACAGAGTACTGATGACAATATAAATAAGGCACAGTTGGTTACCGCTTTTTAGGATTGTGCGCTAACCTGGTACATGAAGTATTGTTCCGATAATCCTCTCGCAACGCTAATAGAGACTAAGGCGACTTTAAACAAAGACTTTAGTAAGCCTAAGTCTGACCTACTGTCAGTAATTGGATTTAAAGAAATCATGATGAGGGTCGATGAGATGCCTTGGGAATTTGATCAAAGGTTGAAGTGTCAGATCACAGAAGCTAACATGTAGATCATAGATAGCCAGATCGCGAATGGTTTATAGCGTCGCTCTTGCCCCACTTGAGAATTGCTATGTCAAAACTGAAGATAGAAACACAAGCAGAACCCTTGGAAATCATGATGAGACTGCATGCATCACCTATTTAGGATACAAACCTGGGAGTATAGTAGGTCCACTCACAATTAATTAGCTTACACCTAGAGTTACAAATTTTGAAGAAAGACAAGGAGACTAAACCAGAAGTGCATGCAAAAGTCTGGTGTTTGAAGTGCAAGGGCCGTGGGCACGATAAAGACCACTGTTGGGTCCCTATAATACTAGTGATTACCCCATTACTATTGTAGTTGTATCCCTTATTAATATTGTTGCGCCCCTATTGTCCCCATATTGTTATTACTGTGCCCCATAGAATCCCTCTATTGTTATTTTTGTTTCCTTATATTATTATTATTAGGTCAGCTGGGTTATATTGTGACTCCTTAGACACCTATATATAGAAAGGAGGTTTCTTCATTTGAATCATCCAAGAAGTGTTCATTTATCTAATGTAAAGGAGGTTTCCCCTCGAAGAGGCTGAATTCTAAGGCGTTGATCTATCTTTTCTATATTTTTCTTGAGCGGGTTTCATAACATTTGGTATCAGAGCTTTGGATTCTAGGGTTTTGCTGCTCCAAATAGGTCATCATGGCATTTTCGATATATTCTTTTTTTTGCAACATGTCATAAGCTACAAAAAAAACCCATTTGAGAAGAAATCGCACTGAATCATGGGTTCGAATTTCAGAGCTTTTCGCGCTATATTGCGAAGATATGATCTGAGGAAGTTGGTCTTTTTGCAGACTCCTGAATTACATTCCAAACAAGTGACCTGGGTAAAATCATCATAACTGTCTCTCTGAGCATCAGATTGAAATTTCATAAGAAGGTAAAGAAAGAGGATAGACTATAGTTTCTTGTATATATTTTTCAAAGCCAAAGGTCGAAACAATGATTCGTGGCACGTTGTACAAGTTCGCTCTACTGAACTAGTCTATAATCAGGTCATTGTGGGATATTTCGCATAAATATTCCTTGGAGAATCCAATTTGGATCACACTAATGGCATTGGAAAGAGGACACAGAGGGCTATTGTAGACTGTAATTTTAGAACTAGATGATCCAAAAGTACAGAGATACATCAGAGGCAATATCGAGCTCCTACAAAGTGAAAAAAGGTGTGTAGATTTTTTTAAATTTTTGCTTAAGCCTGGTTTGAAAATTTATTATGAAGGAATTCAAAGGGCATAGTAGAGCATTATTATCGGTAACTGATACTTCGAGGAAAGAAAATGCAAACACCTAGTAAGCAACCTGAAAGCTCTAGCATGACTCATGAAGAAGAGGAAGAAATGCTACGTGATATATGAAAATTACAAGACCAAGTGTAACAAATGTCACTCTCAAAAAAGCTAATAGAAGCTAAGATAAAGGGCGTGGAAACTAAGATGGATGATTTGAAGATAGATTTGAAGACAAATTTGAAGAGAGACATGGCAAATTTGAAGACAGATTTGACAAATTTTCTACAAGAAATACTTACTAATGGTGAAAAGGTGGTAAAGGAAACTCATGATGCGAACAAAAGAAATGTTAATCATGATTTCATAGAATCTAATGTGGGATCGAAGACCCACCATATTCCAAAAATCTATATGAGGAAGTTTGATGGCAAGGATCCTGCAACATGGATATTACAGATGGAGCAATTTTTCGATCTTAATAATGTGAAAAACACACAAAAGGTACATATTGCAACTTTATATTTGGAACAAAATCAGTTTGTATGGTATTAATGGATTTTCTCTCGTAAACAAATTATCACTTGGGCAATTTTTGCAAAAGAATTAACAGCACATTATGAGGATACAAAAAGCAACACTTTTTTTAGCCAATTGATAAGTCTCAAACAAAAGGGTTCAATAATGGAGCACATTGAGGAGTTCCAAAAATTGAACATAAGGGTAAAAAATATTCCAGAGGAGCATAGGATTGATGTGTTCATAGGGACTTTAAAGGATAATATCCAACATGATGTTCGCCTTTGGGAACCTGATTCATTATAGAAGGCATTCAGGTTAGCAAGAAAAATGGAAAGCAAAATTATGGCAACCAGGAAGCATACCACTCACAACTATAAAGATGGAAGTGTTGTTGTCCCTAGTCTTCCACAACGTATAAGGTTGAGACCACAACAATTGGAAGAAAAAAGAGCAAAAGGGCTTTGTTACAGTTGTGATAGTAAATACACTAAAGGTCATAAGTGTGCTGAGAAGAAATTATTCTACATAGATTGTGAAGAGGAAGAAGAAAAGGAGCAAGAAAGGTCAAAAGAAGAGGATATACTCCAGTAACAAAGCCTAGATGAAGAACAAATGAATCCGACGATATCTTGTAATGCATTGGCGGGAATTACCACTCCTCAAACCATCAAGATAGAAGGACAAATCAAGGAGAAAAAGGTAATAGTGTTGATTGATTCAGGAAGTATTCACAATTTTATTCATTGTAAGGTAGCAAAAGAATTGAATTGCTTCTTATATCCAGCGCCAGAGTGTCAAGTGATGGTTGCAAATGGAGGAACAAAAAATTTCTCTGGAAAGTGCCATAATATCAAGCTATCCATGGGAGAATATGTATTGACTAGCCCAATGCTCTCCATTCCAATGGGAGGT
>APFE030162698.1:50946-98701 GCA_000404065.3 Pinus taeda | reverse complement strand
TACTCCAGGACAATTTATGGTTGACAATGCTGACTCACTTTCATACAGTGATTCAGAACGTGGGCAACATAAAGACACAGAGCATGCATTAGCTGTATCAAGATCTACATATGTTACGTTTTCCGGTGGAAAGTTTATAAACAAACTCACTTTTGTATGGTCTGACCAGGGAACTCAGTGGAATAAGAATTATCACATTTCAGTATGGTGCGCAAATTGTCCAAATGGATACATTTCAGTCGGAGATATCGTTTGGCATTCTTTTAATCCACCTATTAGCATTATGGTGTATCCAAACAAGTCCTCGGGCAATTAATGGAGACCATGTTCTCCGACCTTATGATGAATATCGAGCTGAAGGCCAGGTTCTGCTATAACTCGCTGAGTGTGGTGCCTCATTTGGTCAAATAGACATTTTCAAAGTCCGTGGAAAGTTTGCCTTATCAGATGCATATGAAGACCATTTTAACCTACCAAAGGGAAGAACTGTTATAATTAACAATCGTCGATTCATGCTGCTGCAACATCCAACACAAACAAGTGCCCAGAGAAAAATAGATCAATCAAAAGATCCTTGTACAGTATTATGGGATATAACATGGGCTGATCTCTCAAAAGTAGAACCAAGGCATGGGAAAAAGGATCCTCCAGGTTCCCTACCTTCACAATTGGTTGTTCACTTACGGACTTCACCTCAAGACTCTAGAATATTTGATTCCAAGGAAACAACCCGTGTGATCAAGTGCCATCGTGAAACTCGACAGGCAGAAGAAATATGTTCTGCCATTCAGCAAGCTATGATCACTTATGGACCCAATTTTTCATCAAATCAGTTACACACATCACTCAGGAAATCACCATACATCAGCAAGCACACTCAGGCAAAATAAAAATGTGCACATCACTCAGGCAATCACCATACATCAGCAAGCACACTCAGGCAAGATAAAAAATGCGCAAATCATCTCAGGCAGGCACATACAGCAAAATCATCTTCAGGAAAAATGAAACATACAACAAGATCATCTCAGGCAAAAATAAAATGATGCGCACATCACACAGGCAATCACTGTTGGTGTAAGCGGGCAATCTGAAAGCCTGCTCTGTTTTTAAAAGAGATCTGGAAGTGCTATGTCACAGCTAGATAAACCAAACCAATACACCTGGACGTTGTATTGAATGAGCACAGGAGATAAGTCAGGGGCGATTGAACAGCTGAAGTAGTTTGGCAGGAAAGTAAATGCCCGATACGACAACAAAGCAACTTCAGCAAACCGACAAAGAGGCCACATAAAAGCAGCAGAACCACCTGAAGGATGCGGACCAGAGTATTCAAAGCACAGCACTTAGTCACATAACCAAAGCTGCCAGCTGCCTTAGCACAGCTCTGTTCAAATATATATGCATTAATTCCCAGCCTTGCGATGAGTTAAAAGCATTAATTCTTAGATATTTTTCAAATATGGTCGGGAGATATTTTGTTTAATATTTTTCCCGTGACACCTGTTCAAAGGAATGCTGTAATTCCTTCATTATATAAACCACCCCATAGTCAGTCTAAAAGGGGAGAAAAAAAAGAAGAATTGGTCGATGAACTCTGATAGAGATTAGTCCTGTATATCCAGTATGATTCATTAATCAAAGACTGCGGGAGTTTTTCTTGGAAATGGACTGTGTGCTGTGTCTTGGTGTTTAGAGGGACCTTACGGAATTCCGAGGCTGTCACATAAATCAATAAGTGCCTCTCATCTCTGTTTTTTTTTCTTTATGTTTCACGCTCATAATATGTTCATATCGCCATCTAAGTAGCAGCTAGAAAGATTAGTATAGAATTTGCTGTACCTCACTCTATGCTCAAGGTCTGCTATTTTTTCTATGTTTTCCTCTGAACTGGTATTGAATGTTGATTTCCCTCGGCCTCTAATCTCGGTGAATCCGCCCATGTTCTAGCATCTATACAAGAATTTTTTTTCAGCTACTAGACAGAGCTTTTCACTATCATGCTGATATGCTAAATAATGATTTTGTTTTTGTACTCCTCATCTCCTTAAGGCTTCCAATCCAGCTGGTTTGAGCTGCAATATTGATAGTTTGTTGGCTGAGAGATCAAAGATCATTTAAAGGATCAGATAATGGGCTGTCCACTGCGCTTTCTTTTATTTTACTGAAGGGTAATCAAAAAATTCTCATGCTCTCGTATGGACTAATAAAAAATCTTTGTCTATATAAAATCAGTTCTCATATATTTCTTTCATTATCACTATTTTACGATTGCAGAAATGGAATACTAATCAATCAACTGGCCTTGTAACCATTTACACTAAGTCTTTCTTTTTTGCAAATTGACCAAGAGCTTTAATATGAATACCTCACGGAGCATATTAACTCTTTGTCACCCATGAGCGATTATTATTTAGGAAAACTTAATTGTCCCTAGATAAAATCTACTTCCAAGTGCAAAAAAAGGAGGATTAATCAAACAGTTAGCCCTACAACAATTTACACTAAGTTTTGTTTTTATTTTTTGCAATTTGACTGAGAGCTTTAATATGAATACCTCGCGGAGTATATTAACTCTTTGTCACCCATGAGCGATTATTATTTAGGAAATCTTAATTGTCTCTAGATAAAATCTATTTTTCGATTGCAGAAAGGAGGACTAAACTACAATTGGCCTTACAACAATTTACACAGTGTTTGCAAGCGTACTATATGTTTTCATTCTGACTTAAAGCTTTAATATGAATACCTCAGGGAGCATATTAGTTTTTGTCACCCACGTATGATTGTTATTTAGGAAAGTCTTAAATTGTTCCTAGGTAGAATCTATCCACCTCACCTCGGTCAGCCGGATCAAACATATCTTAGTTGCCTTCCATCCCTGGCCTCCGCTTCATCTCTTTCAAAAAACCCAAAAAAATGTTTCATGAGCAGCTATATGCTCCGTATCCCCCTCATAACCAAGAAAAACACACCAGCAGTCCCGCTCCTCTGACTCCATGCCCAATGGTTTTAAATTCATTACTCGATGCACTGCCTCTCTGCTTGAGACCATTCTCTCCTCACCAAAAAACAAAACCCTTTGTACTCAATAGCTAGCCTAAGATCATTAAAATCCCAAAGAGAGAGCCCTCTCTGACTACTGGTAGGCTAGGACCGGCAGTCCAAAGCCTGGTCTATGGTTACCTCGGCCGTATCCCTGAAGGAGCCAAGGGACAACCTGAGCGATAACACATTTAAATCACGCTATGATTTCAGTTAAGGTTTTGTTTAACTATTATGTCAAAATAATGTTGTTGAGTATAATGTTGGATGAGGTTTCGTGATACGATGGTATGAGGATAATGATGCACATGTGGTTCTTATAATTGTTATAATTGTGATAATAGTGATGATGTATTCTTATGATGATGATGATGATAGGCATAGACATTATGATGTTATGTCGAGATATATTGACATATTCATTTACTACGTGATGATAGGTATGTAATATTGAATACTCATGATGGATATGATATGCATAACATAGGAATTATGATGCTATAATATGAGGTTTATTGACATGTGGTTCATTTATTATGTGAAGTCATGATATGTCTTTGATGTAAATATGTTGATTTTATAACTCATGATGGTATTTCATGAGGTGAAGCATGTGATAGTTGTGTACAAATTTATGACATGCATGAGCATGCAGTTCATAATGTTGCAATTAACAATGATGAATGTTAGATGATGACATGCAAGAATTGGCATGTGGATTATTTTCTATGATATTACGCTGGTATAGCTAATGCATTGGTTTCATGTTGAGGTGTGATGATTGATAGGACTCCACAAATGTGATAAGAGGGCTGGTTTATTTGATGATCTCGTGCAAGCCCATACGCACGAGGGAGAATAAGTAACACCATATGGGCTGGGGACAAACTCAATAAACACTACATATGCTAGTGTTTCCTTTATCTTGTGTAGCTCTTGATGGATAGCTCTTGAAGGGCTATAGGACCATCTTGAGGAGGCCAAGTGCCTGATGTTCTAGGCTAGGTACTTGTTATTGGATTGGGATGTCGAAGTCTGGTGGGGGTGTAAGGACTTCGATTCCTAGGGTTGTGCGCCTTAGTGAGTTGTGGAGGGAGTGGGCCAACCTTGCGAGATGCTCGGAGTCATTGAGTACCATACCAAATGCTTGCCTTGGAGTAGATGAGGTCTGAGTCAGGCACTAGCCTTGGACTAGGATACAAACCGGGGAGGCTTATGCCTGGTTCTGAAAGTGGGAAAAAGGATAGAGATTCCTTGGGATTACCCAGGTGTTGTGAAACTTTCAATGCCTATTGGTTATACTAGTTCAACAAAGGGTGTCGGCAAACATGAAGTAATAAATAACAAAATAAAATGTTAAATAATTCAACTTAACTTCAGGATGAATTTCCTTAAAGTTGGGGAGTATGTAATGTCCCTTAATAATAAATAATAATAAAAAATAAATAATAAAAATAATGAATAATAAATAATATAATTTAATGTTGAAATATAAGAAAATAAATAATAAACAACAAATAAAAAATAGTAATAGTAAATAGTAAATAAATAATAAATAACAATACTAGAGCTCTAAATAAATAAAAATAGAAATAAAACAAGAAAGTAGTAAAAATCAGTAAAGCTATCAAAAAGTACAAACAAAAGAAATAAAACAAGAAAGCAATAAAGTTGCATGTTGACACATGGAGCGTGTGCATGTGGTTACCCTTCCAATGTTTGCTCTATTTAATAGATGGTGAGGAAGATGAGAGGCACTCCATGATTCCATGATTCCATCATCCATTCTCTTGGGAGAATAGTGTTGTGAGACAAACGATCCCTGGTAGTAGTATGTTGATTGAGGGCTTGGGTGTGGCTAGTTGCAGCAATATTTTGTGCAATTGAGCCTACAGTTGGGTGGAGAGCCGTCCCCAAGACTTTGATGCAGTTAGCAGAATTAAACTGGCGTTCAACCCTGAAATCACAGGTGACAAACATCATCGCCATAGGTAAGTTTTCTCTACTCATTTTTTGAATTTGATGTTAATTAGTTGAAATTGTGTGTTGATTATAAATCGCATGATTAGTCTAATTAATGACATGTTTTTATTTTGAGGTTGTTACAATTTATCTAACATTTTATGTTTGTAGGAAGAAGAATATCATAGATGATGAGCATAATTGTGGATTACATATCATGTGACTCTCCTTATATATCAACTGAGAAGTAATGAGATAGGTAGTCTCCTGATATAATATATACACTAAAAAGTTTGAAGGAAGAAATCAAAAGTTGTAAGGCAAATAAAAACAGGATAATTGATTCATAGGAAAGGATTTGAAGAGCTAAGGAAAAGCAAGTTGAGGTTAATGTAGTGATCATTTAGAGCTTATCAGATTTGTAGAGATAGGTACAACCACTCACCAATCATGGATAAGAGGAAAGGACCAATGGGGCATATGGCAAAAAGACTCAATGATGATATAAGTTGGAAAATGTTGATATAATTGGAGGCGAAATATGGTTGGATACACCTGGCATGAGAGGTAGTTCTTATGGGTTCTATTCTATTTCTAGTCTATAGAGACATCATTTTCAACATCTCGATCACCCTTATAGGAGGTGTGAGAGGGGATACTTTCTATATGAGTTCAATAAATATTAGCCTCCTACATTTGATTTAGATATGAGAAGACGATGGGATGTAGAAGCATGGCTACTTGGGATGAAGAAGTTCTTCAAATGTCATGATTATACAAAGAATATGAAAGTTAGGATAGCTATTTTTAGTCTCATGGGGAAAGAAAATATTTGGTGGGAAGACATCAAGCATGTCAAAGGCATCAAAGTAAAGCATTGTGTTGGCATGAGTTTAAAATACTCTTCAGAAAGAAGTAATTTTTTGAGAGATACTATGATGAAAAGGAAAAACAATTCTATGGGTTAAAGATGTGATCTATGATAGATGAAGAGTATACAACCAAGTTTTTAAGATTTTTGAGATATTTTCCTTACCTTAAGGATGAGAAGACAAATGTTCAAAGTTTCGTCATTAGTGTTGGTGAAAAATTCTAGGAGATAAAGACCTTGGGTTCAGCCGTAGGGGGCAACAAAAATGTCCCTTGTAGTCTAGTGCAATGCTGACATTTTCAACTTACTCTGAAGAAGTAAGGTGTCTCACACAAGGTATCCCAAGACTTGAGTAGGATAGGGACTAGAACCAGACATTGAGGGGTGTTATGCAAAAATTATCATCCACATCTATTCAGTGAATCACTTTAGCAGACATGAAATAGGCGCAAAGTATGACTTGCAACACATCCAAAGAGATAGGTAATGCTCTCATTCATGCATATTAAATTTTTAAAAAGACCATATAAAACAAGACATTCATAAGCATAGAAAATTCCCAGAAATTCTATCCACTAAACATACATGATCATTACATCTTGGCACTCTGACTCTTCAACTAGAATTATAAGAACCATTATACAATTTGGCTCCGAAAGAGAAGAACTAAGAACAAAATAAGTTTCAATAAACCCAATGAAAACATCTCAGAATATGATATTTTCCTCCTCTCTGTTGTCTTCTCCTTTGACTCTTACAAACCTCACTCACTTGAAGTTCCAATCATTCCCTCAGATACTATGCACTTTCCTCTTTGGCGTCTTTAATAATTTTTCTGCAACTGCTGCATCTCTCCTCAACAGCCTCTGTGAACACCGGTACACTTGCATTTTCCCATACCTTCCACTTGCCAACTTCAGTTTTTGACAAATATTGGAAGATTTTATCTCTTTTCCTTTGCGATTTCTTGTGAAAATACCGTTCAGTCAAATGTGGTCAAAATGTGTCAAAATTATATCCCCCAAAATGAAGGATGCAATAGGCCCCGACCAGAATCGATTGATTCGTCCCCAAGTCAATCCTTCGATGTTGTTATTGGTTCTTCTTGCAACTGTGGGGCTCTTGCATGTGTTTCTTCTTGTTGAACTTTTCATTCACATGTTGCAGGTTTTACTTCAAAAAAAGGATCCAAGTCTGCGACAGATTGGATGTCTTAGGTCTTGAATCTAGTGTACTCAATGATTACACACTGCTAAGGATCAAACAAATAAGAAACTTTCTCAAGGAATGGCATGGTAATTTCAACTATTAGATGTGCAGGTCGGTTAGTCATGAGGGAATTATATTGGGTCTTTGCTTAAGTTATAAGCCACCACAACTTCTGAAAATGGTTCTATGTTGGGGCTTCAAGGTCACAAAGAAAAGCCTTAGTGGCTCGAGAGTCATCCTCAATGAGTATCATACTTGGTATAAAAATATTGTCACATGTTTTATTTCAACACTTAGAGGTGATTTGGAATGTAGGTAACATATTGGTTGCAATAGCAGATAACCCCACCATCCTTTTCATGTCACTGACATGTATTACGTACTCTCGGTCGAGTCATAAGGATCCTCTAACACCCTCCTCCCACATTTACCCAAGTTAATGGTCTGCTTGAGGTAACCATGTGATGAGGGGCTACTAAGATCTAATTCAAGTCCCATGTATAGTTAAGGAAATTTAATTGACAAAACCAAAGAAATCTAACCTTCCACACATGCTACAGGACCTTCAACAGCCAACCAACCCTTCCAGGTGACCAAACCATGAGACAAATTGACATTTGATTGATATGGATCCCCATCTTCTCCCATGACAAGCCATGTATGCGAATGAGGACTTCCAATCGCTCCCACAATAAGGCATGCCAACAAATGTGGACATTTTCAGCTAGTTTTGAGCTAGTGATTGCGGATCATGTGCCACCTTTTCAAGGCCAAGACTCAGACCACTACCCAAAACTTCATGAAACTCTAAGAAATGATAAATAATAATGGAATAAGGATACTAATGCAACCAATGGTACAAGTTCATGATCTGACCACTACTAGCCATGACAAACATTTCATCAAACATGTAACAAATATGTAATCTACATATCATAACAACATATCAGAATATAGGTGTCTCATACTTATTGGAGTTTCATAAAGAAGCATTGTATCTATATCACATTAGCTACATTATCATCTACTAGGTAATATATTCATTGTACATTCATTTTCAAAGAAAAACATGATGAGAGCCACACATCAAGTCTATCATAAAACATACTCATAACAAACATATAACTAAGAGAAATAAAAAGGGTATAATAACCATAAGAATAAAAAATAAACCAATATATTTACTCATGAAATACCAAGGAGAAATAACTCTTATTAATGAATGAATAAGCCAACCAGGTCTGGGACTTCCATGAACCATCGAACTATATATTGTCTAAACCAAATCTTACTTTTAGCCAATCACCCTCATGTCATATTGCAAGCATGAATGTGGGACTCACAAAAAATGAATCCAAGTTTCCTTAGGGTTTATCCCAATCCCAACTAGATCAATGACACTTGTCATAGCTACAACAACACCCTCCAAAATTTTGTCTTACACTCAATTTCAAATCCTTCCTTGGTCTTTTACATTGTCGTCGCAAACATCAAAACTCATTTCATGTAGTTTCTTGAAGTATTTTTCTCCCCATTGCAGGTTGGGTAAACTGTCATATTTTCTCATGATTGATTGGTGCACAATGTGTAGAATCTTGTTCTAGTGGTTTCAAGGGTCTATCTTTGTGTATATGAGTTATTCTAACCATGTAAACATTTTTCGTAATCATTCATAGAGTGTTAAGCACCATAACACAAGTGTCGTGACGGTCGTCGCAAAGTGTATCATATGTGTTGCACTTATCATAATTGGTCATAAAGTTGTCACAAGGAGGGAAATACATTGTTCATGTGTCTTGGGTGATCTATTTTGTTGTGGCATCAGGTATTCTAACTGTGATATCACAGTCAAATTCATATCACTTTTCACATCAGTCTAACCAGTCTTACACTTAGCCATTTATGAGAAGTCTTCTCAACCAAGCAACTTGACTACACCGGACCTCCCTAAACTGCACACTATGTAATTTTAGTCCTATAGATGTGATTTTTCCCTTTGGCACTGCACAATTCATAGTTCCTATTTCCCACGACTATTGCACTGCGCATTTTTTGTGCTGAAGCTCTAGCCTTGACCTCCATAATTTTACAATCCTTCATCCCAACCTAGCATTCACTTTGTACTGTGTAATCAAAAGCCTCTAACTCATTCCCAAAGACTATAAACTAAATAGTTGTTAAATATCCCAACCTCCCTAGTCTCCCAAAACTTTTCATTATTCCCTCTTAGTGCTTATCCCCTCATCATGTCCCACTGGCTCTAAGAACTACGTAGTTGTTTCCCTCAGTCCTGCTTGACCTATGCATTATGCAATCTTAGGGCTCAAACCTCATCCTACACTGATTGAAATGCTTAGCTTCACAGTCACTGAGCCGTCTCTGCTGGCCGATCACCTAATCTTGACTCAGTTAATGGATCAAAATTTACTATCTTAGACTAGCGGGGTTTCAGACTGATGTAGTCTTGTCATGAGTGAATTGTAGGTACGGGTACTCTATAATACCATGGAATGATGATGTAGAAGGAAATGAAGGATGGAAGCATGTTGAAATACACACTTGTAGCTAAACACATAAGCCAATCAATCAAGAAAAGTGAAGAGACATTAGTTCGTAACCACCATTCAACACTTGAGATTATTGAAGATTCCTTATCACCAAGCCATGCAGAGGTGAAAAGAAATGAATTCTCAAGAAGTAATTTAGCACTCAACAAAAGTGGTGGCTTGACATTGACACATCATCAAGTAGTCAATGTCAGTAGTGTCATGTCATGTTATGTCATGAGTGGTCACATGCCACAGCTTGTGGCCAATGATGTAACATATGTTTCATAAATATATTGTAAAGTGAAATTCCAAAGGACATGTGTGCATTACGAAGATTCATGTAAAGTTTAAAATTCACAGGATGTCAAAAAATCATGAGGGTATATGAAGAGTCACAAGGAAGGTGAAGCATCACCTCCTCATTGTTATATATACTCCCTCATTATAAGAGCAAAGGACTTTTCACCTTGGCTCCGACTACAAAGAATTAGAGAGACAAGCAAGTTATTTTAGGGAGAAAGGAGTGGCTCCAATGCTCCACTACTGGAGCTAGTGATGTTAATTCTATACATGTGCCTTGGAAATTTTACTTAATAATAGAATCATTTAAGGCCAACATGCTATTCATGCACAGATTATGAATGTTTGTAAGACTACTCTACAAATGTTTGTACTTCATGTTTTATTTTACATGTGCTAATATAGTTGAACTATTTCGATTGTTTTAGTACTGATCTTATTGTGAATTTGTTGTAATGGTTTTTTTTGTTGTCCTATCCTTCTGGAATACTCCATAGGACATTAGAAAATACTTTCTCATTTTTTTATTGTAATAATCATTGCATCCTCTATGGACTACTCTGTTGGATGTTAGACAGATCGTTCTGGTTTATGTGTGTCTCTTCTTAGGTGTACTACTACCTCTCTCTTATAGGTTCAGTTTCCTCCCCTAGAATAACTTTAGCACATTTACAACTAAGCATTGACCGATAACACCTTATTTCTTTTCGAATGCACCATTGCATCCCTCTCTCTTCTTGACAGTTAGAGCCAAGGAAAACATTTAAGAGCTTGGAAACCTGGCCTTTATATCTGATGGGACTCCTACACAAAACAGTGTGAGGTATAATTGGGAATTCATATCGGGGATGTCTCCTGAATGTTGACAAGTCTAGCACTGTTAATATCTTTTGTGCGTGTTGTGGCCACAACCACCACCCTATCGAAACCTGCTCTAGTAGCTAATTCAAATGGGTCCCATAAAATTTTGGTCTTTCATTTCTCCAAATGATATCCCTCTTGCATGATTCATTTATAACCCTTTCTAGCCCTTCATTCATATCCTTCATCAGGACCTTTTCAATCCTCAGAAACCTTCACCAAACCCCCCACTCTCTACTATGGTTGTTTTGGGATCCAACCCACAAAACCTTCTATTGCATCCTTATTTTTATCTCAACGATTTTGCAATGGAAATACTCTGCAAAGATCCATAACTTACCCTTTCCATGCCTTTTCTGTCTTTACACATTTCCCTATGCCTGCCTTTATCACTATCGCAATATCGCAATTTCCACAGTCACACTACACATTCCCCTCTTCCATCTGATATGCGACAACCTTCCAGACTCTAAATACACTTAATTTCATCCATATATATATCATCTCTGCTGCTACATCGAGTATCACAATTGGTGGAGTCCATGGCATATACATAAAGCATTATGCGATTAGCGGACCCCCCGCAATTATTAAACACAACACATACATTTATCGAGTCTACCTCCCCAATCACAAATCATAATCGCCGGAACCCAAGGTCCATACACAAGGAGCTCCACGATATGGCAGACCCGACAATATTATTAACGGCATCATATACATTTTCGGGTCTGCAGCCCAATCGCAAGTCATAATCGGCGGAGCCAGGGCTTATCTATAAAACACAATGTGATATGGCAGACCCGCCATAATTATTAACCGTGGCACATATATTTTTTGGCTCTAGCCTATCGCAAGGCACTATCTACATATCCCAATGCTTAAACAAAAGGCACGACGTGATTAGTGGACCTAATGATGATAATAGATTTGGGGGTATATTATTTGAAGTCTAACTTTACAGTTTGGCCACGAGTTTTCCTGTGTATACCCATCTATTGTGATAATACGTTGTGGTCAGGGTTTTCAAAGGGAAATCTTATGTGGTGGACCCGAGGGGATTATGAACCACGACACATATATATTTTAGGTCTAGCCAATTGCAAGTCGCAATCAACAGAGCCCAAAGCTTAAACATTAGGCAATATGCGATTAACAAACCCAATGATAATTATATGCCCGGGTATATATTATTTGAAGTCCAACCTTATGGCTTGACCATAGGATTTCCCTTGTTTTCCTTTGTATTTTGATCAAAGGTTGCGGTCTGGGTTTGCAAGGGAAAATAACGTAAAGTGAATGGGCCACTTTTGATGCATTGATTAAGAAATCCTTGAGTAAAAATGAATATTATGGGTAAAGGAAATACATGTCATAGTAGGTTTGGTGGGCTGATAATCATAGTGGCTCTACATTGTAAGGTTAAATAGAAATTATGGTTGAATGCAAGGTTTGTTTGTGAGCATGTTTTCATATTTCTCATAAGAATTATTTCTACAGGCGAGTTCTATTGGACCCGGTCATGGATAAAGGCGAATTATATCAAGATGAGTCGTACCATCAATGTCGATATTGCAAAGGCATGTTTTGCAGAAAGGGATATGAACCACGATAGTGCATAATGAAGGCACGATCCATGTCAAGACGAAGCACAACGCCAATACATCAAGATGTTATTACCTACAAACAAACCTTCAATCATGCCATATAGGGAATAACACCTTCTCAATACAGGTGCAAAGGGATGACACACAATCATTCTCTTTTAGTAAACATCCATTCATTTCCCCAGAAAAAGAAGCATAGCAGTATATATACCTTCTACGTGTCAGCAATGACACCAACTGTTCTACATCTGTGTATTCTTATTTGTATATTGAAAAGAACAGGGGGAGAAAAAAAGTTAAGGCAAGACTGAGAGTCATTTCCAACGGCATAAGTTTGCCTCCCAATAGGAGAGAGGAGCTTCTCTTTTGGGAAAAAATAGCTTTTGATTTATTATGAATAAAGAAGACTCTTTGGGTCAAGAAGGGGCTTGTTGTTTCAGATTCACTTTCCTCTTCTTTTATGTGTTTAGAATCACTGTGTTGTTGCTGGCATGAAGATAAATGTGTTTTTGTTTGTGCATATTGATAACATACAGTTCATGGTTATTTCTGGTTATTCAAATATAATTCGATAACATGGTTAAGTCATGAAAGGTTGCTGATTCAAAACTTTGTTAAACATTAGTTGCAAATGTTATTTGTATGCAAAGGAATGTGTATTCCTATATAAGTAATTGGGTTGCAATTAGGATTTAATTCAACCTTGTTCTTATGTGAACTAGTAATTGATTCATTTGGACATGGAATCTATACATGATGTTTAACCTCTTTTTGTTATGCTCCTGTAGGATATATTAGGATAGTTAGGACTAGCTTAACTGGTGAGAAGTAGTGTAGATAAGATTTGATACATATAGGTTAGTTGTTTCTTTTGTTGATTTAATTGAATTCTTCCTCCAAAAGCAATATTTCAACACCTATAACAATTTAGAGGATCCTTTAAAACATGTTGGAACTAGCCATTCCAAATGAAAGTAGATCTAATTAGGGTCTGCAATCGGGTTAGTTCCCCTTGTGGGCATAGTGAACATTTTCCCTATCAACAAATTGGTGCTAGAAGGAGGGCCTGAACTACCGTCCACATATTTTTATGATTCCATCCATAAATGTTGCACATGGAATTGAAAAGATTAATGCATGGATCATAATGGTCGAAAAGGTCCTTCCTCCCATTTTGGAAAATCCTCATCTCAAAGAAACAAAGATCCCTCTAAGTCATGTGCTTGGGTCACCCAAAGAAGAGACATTGTGGGAGTATCCTGTCACTTAGGAACAACTAGTCATGGTACTTATTCGAGCTTACACTCGTTCCCTCTCTGAGCTCCCCATCTTTCACTCTTTACCTACGAAAACTAAAAGAAATCCAAGGATCTATTCCATAAACGAAGAGACATCTGCAGCCCCTTCTCTTGATGATATTGTGCTAGAATCCTTGTGAAGTATTGACACTCCTTGGGAAGAAATTCATGAGGATCCGCTCTTTGAAGGTAATCCCTAGCCCGATTTGGGAAATCCTAATAAATAACGCCTCGAAGATACCTTCGACCAGAACCTCCCTATCCATGATATGGTTAGTGTTCCTCTTCTGGGTGGGAATCATCTTCAACCAGGTGGGAACCAGCTTCAACTAGAACGAAACCAACTCCCACCTCCCCGGGGAGCACTCCCTCCCTTGCTTATCAGGACATTGTAGCAGTACCTGGGTAGTAGCGTCCCCTACCCAAGAATTCAAAAAGAGTATTACCTAAATTCAACCCTGAGCAGGGGGACACTGTTGATAACCATATTTACTCTTTCTTCCTAGTCCTGTACATGTTTGGGTTACCCAATGAATATGTGGTATGTCGCTTGTTCCCTTTTACCCTGATTGGAGAGGCCTCCACATGGTACTTTAGCTCAAGAATAGGATCGATCACCTCATGGGTCACCTTTCAAGAGGTCTTTTTAGACATGTTTGGCGATGAAAAAACACCTGCAGCTTTAGTTTTAGAAATATCCTATTTGAAATTGGAAGTCAAAGAAAAGGTGAAGGATTTTAACATCTAGTTCAACACTTTGTTCAACAGAATCCCGAATAATGCTAGACTTACTAAGGAGGTTCTTATGGAATTCTACATCACTACTCTCCCTGTCCCTACTTCGATGTGGTTCAAGAGGAGTAATCCAGAAGCCTTACAAGGTGCTATCGATGAAGCGGTGAAAGTCGAGAACAAAATGACCGGTCTCACAACATGTCATTATACAAACAAAGGAAAGAAATCCTCTCAGTCATCCAAAAGGAATAATGGGAGTGATAACAAAGTGGATGAGGGAAAAGAAAGGGACACCACAGATGTGGAAGGTTTACATTGAATCATTAAGAAAAGGATGAACATAGTCATTTTTATCACCCAAAAATTCTTTAAAACTTGGACAATTTACATTTGTTCCTAAGTCATAATGTTAGATAGTGGTTAACTCATTTTTATGTTTTTAGAGTCTAATTCATTAGGTTAGAGTCTCATTTCCATCATCAAATAAAGTTCAACAACCTTGTTTTACACTTTATGGGTCCCATATCATGTTTTTAAAGTCATATGTTTAGCCATTAAAAAAACAATTGTGTTGAAAAATTAGCATACACAAGAATCCACAGTTTTGTAGCGCAACCAGTTAAAAAAAGGTGATTTGCGCTACGAAAACAGCAGTTTCGTTGCGCACTACGAAACTGCTGTAGGTGCAATTTTGTTATTTTGCTAAAATTTCAAAGGGAAGAAACAGTTGGTATTTTGGAGGATGATGCTACTGGAGGGTATGAAGAGATCACCGATGAAAATTTAAGACTCAAGGCAGGAAAGACTAAAGGGTTAAAAGATATGTACAAAGACATAATTTTGTGCTACGAAAACAACAGACAGTTTCGTAGCGCAACCAAATCAACCTTCTTTATGCTCCTTTAGGGGTTTGATTTTTTTGTACAGGTGGAAGAGAAAAGTTCCAGGGATGATAGAACACATGTCACATGTCTTAAAGGGTCACTTTTGTTAGCAGAAGGATTCAAAGACAAGCATAAGAATGAAACCCTAAAAAGGAGGAACTTTGTCTCCTTGTTTCTAATAGTCAACTTCCAAGGGGATTCCTGAGAAATTGAGAACTCATTTCTAAAACGTGAAAGAGGTTTTTATCTACATATTGAACTAAAAAAACCTCTTTCAGTGTCTTGAAATTTAGCATGAGGTGGGATAAATGGATGGTTTAACTTGCACTACGAAACTGCTGAGAGGAACTTTGTTTTTTTCTTTTAGCAGTTTTTTTAAAGATTAGTTTCTGGCCACATGAAAAACTATTTTGGAATTACGAAGGAGGTTTATATTCATAAAATCTCCGTCTACAATAACCTATCTCACTTTTTTCATAAGTGTCACCAGTTGGTAGATACAAGGCTTTGTTTAAAGTCATAATTGCAGAAGACAAATTTCCTGGTTTTCAGGGCAGTTAGGTCATGGAATAGCAGGGTTCATAACAAGGCTGGAGACATCACAAAATTCAACCTCATGAGGTTACAGGTGACAAAGGATTAATTGAATACTAGATAAGGTTGTTAGAAGTATATTTAAGATTTTAAGTCCTACTTGAATTAGGACTCTTCAAAGACAGTCACGCTATCATTTTGTAATTAATAAGCTTGTTTTATAGTTAGAATAGGTGTCTAGGATAGGAATTCAAATTCCTCCGATGGTGGATCAAAAAATCAAAGGTTTTAAAGCTATATATGAATCATGTGTTAGGTAAAATTCACTCAGGATAGAGTCAAAGTTGACCAGGTTAAACAGTTATGGTTTTGGGGCACATGGTATTGTGCACCCATAGTATGTTGCCCGTGGTATTATATGTAATGGAGCCTATAAAAGGCTGGAAGGACTTCATTGTAATGCAAGACCTAGAGGTGAGCAGTGAAGGCTCGCTTGGTCAAATTGGCCAGGGTTTTGGCCAATGTTAATGAGATCTTATTAGGTTGGGTTTTTCCCCAAATTTTGGGTTTTCCCGGATAAACATTTGTGTTTATGTGTTTATGGTTGTTGTTGGTTATTTTTATGTTTATTCCTCTCGGTATTTATTTATGTTATGCGGTAAATTTATTAAAAAATGGTATTAGAGCCAGATTCTGGATTCATGCAGCTATTTAAAAAAGGTCAGTAGAGGAAAATTGTTCATGCGGCTTTGAAAATTGTTCGTTTTCTGCTACTTGAGGCCACAGGTGCTAGCATCTACGAGGTTCTCATCGGGCTTGCAGTTGGAGCGGTTTGATAGGAGTTTTTGAGCAAATCAAATTGAGAAAGGTTGAGAGAGGATGGATCATAATCGCATCAAAGAAAAAAAAATAAAAAAAATAATGAAGTCAAAATTATTGCATGTAAATGGCCATACTACTGTAAGACTTGGTAAGGCATGTGTACCCCTCGGTGATCACCAGTAAAGTCTGGGTTAGACCTAGGTGATAGGGGAGATTTCAGGTTAACACAACCCTAGGTAAAAACTCTAAGGGGGGTAAGAGCTAGAGTCAGCGGGATTGTCTCACTTAGCAAGTTTGGCTAGAGTTAGTCAAGGAACCCCAAGTCAAGTTTAAGGGGGGAATTGTTAGGTAAACTTGACTCAGGATAGAGTCAAAGTTGACCAAGTTAAAAAGTTATGGTTTTGGGGCACATGGTATTGTGCACCCACAGTATTATTCCCATGGTATTATACGTAATGGAGCCTATAAAAGGCTGGAAGGACTTCATTGTAATGCAAGACCTAGAGGTGAGTGGTGAAGGTTCACTTGATCGGATTGGCCAAGGTTTTGGCCAATGCTAATAAGATCTTATTAAGTTGGTTTTTTCCTCAAATTTGGGGTTTTCCCGTATAAACATTTGTGTTTATGTGTTTATGGTTGTTTCTGGTTATTTTTATATCTATTCCTCTCGGTAATTATTTATGTTATGCAGTAAATTTCTTAACAGCATGAGGTCGAATTCCTCAGGGTTAACATTTGTATTAGCAAAAGAACTTGTGTGTTTTTCAAACTTAATGTAGAGATCAGTTTGACTACTCAAGATTCACAAATAGTTTATGTGTCTGACGCTCTTATGGCTTTGTTCAATTACGTACTTCCAGTGGTATGAGCTTGTGTTACTTAGAATTCGTTGGAAAATTCTCTAACTTCCTTCACATGCTTGTAAAATGTGTTGTTTCATTGTGTTACTATTTTATTCATAAACCTAAACTCTAAGTGACTTGACTTCCATGTTAGGTTGATAACGTTGTTTTGTTGAGGACTATTTTGACTCCACAGCCCAATAGATTTTTGCTAATCATAGTTTCAACCAGTCAAAAAGTTATACTTCCATTCATTTCGTTTCTAGAGAGACCTCTAATCATTAATCAAAATCCCAAAGCCTAGTGAGAGAGCCCTCTCAGGTTGAGGAGGCTAAGCTTCAACCAAAAGTTTGGTTTGAAATAGTTACTCAAAGTGTTCCTAATTAGAAGCCTACCAGGGTCTGGTTCTGTGATAACAATCATCGATATGAAAAGGAATTCTGGAGAGAGTACAATTGGGAAGTGAGGAGATTATAACAACAGAAAACCTTTCAAACCTTTCTATTATAAGAAGACATAAGGTGGTCATGGCCAACTTGCATTGCCTGCTCCACCCAATGAAGGGAATTTAAATATGGAAGATCTGGCTCTTATCAGATCTCTCCTTAACCAAGAAGAACCTATAGTGGAGCTAGAGCTAGAACAAGAAAACGAGGAAGAATACCAAGTAGAAGAGCCCTTGGAAAAAGAATATCAAGTAAATGTACTGTGGGATTTCTATACAAATGAGAATGATGAAGACGAAGGAGATAATATGGCAGAAATCAACACTAATGAAATCCATACACGAAGTAAAGGGCCACTTACGGTTGTGATGAAGCCTATAGACTAGAAAAAGAAAGATGTTTTCCCTTTGAAGGCATCTGCTCCCAAAGTTCCTATTGGGAATGGTAAACCTAGTGGAGATTCCAAGAGTATTCCAATTGCAAACTATCCAGAGAAAGATAATACACCTCCAATGGCAACGAAGGCGAATAAAAATGGTAAACTCCCATCTAAAAATGGAAAAATAGGTATGTTTACTCTGCCCTACCCTGTTTATAACATTGATTACAATAATGTGGATGATATTAAGAAATGCCAAGCTAATATTACATACTTCGATTTGTCAAAGTTAACGCAGCAAAGAAAATTTCTTTTGAAGGCTATGAATGAATGGAATTGTAAAACTCCCACCATCCCGCGCAGCCAAACCAAGAAGTCGATTTCCAAACCTATTAGTATGACTAGTACAACCCAAACCCCATCAACTATGGAAGCCACTCTGTCCAAAATGAATCGAACCCCCCAAGATGTCAGCGTGGCCATGATAGGAAGGAAATCAAAATCAATGACTCCCCCTTTCCTTATCACATTTGAAATCTTCAACATGAATGTCCACAATTGCTTGGTAGACTCAGGTACCTTGTCCAATGTGATGCCTTATGCTGTTGCTAAAAGACTTCATGTGATACCCGAGAAAACTGGAACTCAAATTATGCAATTGGAAAGGACAAACGTGAAAGTAATTGGGGAATTGAAAGATGTGTTGATTCGAATGGCTACTAAACCACAATACACACAAGTCAATGATATAGTTATAGTTGACATACCTAAGGCTTATGGAATGCTATTTAGTAGGGACCGGTCATCAAAACTGAATGGATATTTCTTAACTGATTGGTCCCATCTCTTGTTCCCTCAGAAGGGAAAAGGTGATATGCTGAGGGTTGATCGAGAAAGATACATGAAGTATGTAGTGAGGGAACTAAATGGCCCCAATAAACCTGTAATGCTTACCAACTCTATCCTTGGGAATTATAGTTTTGACGTTTGTGCCAACGAAACCTGTTTCGAAGAATTTCATGCAAAGATAGTTTAAGAAACTATGAAAAGCACATAGTTGGAAGCTCTCCCTTGCAATCCAAGTAATGAATTATCCTATATTATAGTAGATGATAGGAATAATTTCATAGAGAGTAATTCAATTGTTTTACATTAGATTCTACATTTTGGACACTCTATTTTGATGGCTCTAACTACCTTGAAGGTGCAGGTGCTCGGAGCATTCTCATTGACCCGCAAGGGAACCAACATTCTATGGCCATCCGGTTGGAGTTCGCATGGACCAACAACACGACAGAATATGAAGGCTTATTGCAGGGCCTGAAGAAAGCCATTGATATGAAGGTGAAAAGTCTTGATGTTTTTGGTGACTCACAGATAATTGTCGTCTAGCTAAGGAAAATGATACATTGCAATTTGCCACACCTGGTAAGATACCAACATGCGATGTGGAGCTTAATTGATAGTTTTGATTCTTTTAAAATCACATACATACCTTGAGGGAAAAACCAAATGCCAATCTGATGACTAGTATGGCTGCAAATATTTTGCCTGATTTTAGATTAAAGAAGAATAAATGTTATGTTGAATTGATTTTCAGACCATCCATGCCTGATAACATCTCAAATTGGTAGGTGTTCGAAGATGACGAGCAAATCCTTGAGTTCTTGCACTGCGAGAAGACATTCAAGAATGCATTCATTGATGAAAAGGAGCATGACACGCTTATGAATGAGAGGAGAGATGAAGAAAAGAATCATTCCAATATAATTCCCAATTTACTTGTCAAGATGGAGCACTTGTATGACCTGCATGATAAATTCAAGAAGCCGACCAACTGCAAAACCCATAGCTCATCCATGAAGTATGAATCGGTTGACCTTCAAACCAAAGAAGACCTAGAAACTATTAATTTGGGCTTGGGTTGTTCTCCACAAGAAAAGACTGCATTTGTCAAGCTATTTAAAGAGTACAAGGATGTCTTTGCAGGGACATATGGCGACTTGAAATCCTTTGATACCAACGTTATGCAGCATGTAATTCCTTTGGAAAAGGAGGCTAAGCCCTACCAACAAAATCTTCGTAAGATGCATCCAAGCCTAGAACCGTTGGTGAAGAAAGAACTAAAAGGAATGGTGGATGCCAAAATCATTTTTCTGGTCAGACACATGCTCTGGGTAGCCAATCTTGTGCCAGTAAGAAAGAAAAATGGAGACATCAGGTTGTGTATCAATTTCAAAAACCTAAACAATGCATCGCAAAAGGATAACTATCCTGTCCCTTCTATGGAACACATTCTTCATTGTGTTTCTAGGTCTGAAATGTTGTCCCTATTGGATGGGTTTACGGGTTATAATCAACTGTTGGTGGCGAATGGAGATAGGTCAAGACAACCTTCAACACTAAATGGGGCACTTATGCATATCCTGAAATGATTTTTGGACTTATTAATGTGGGTGCCACGTTTCAAAGAGCTATGGACATAGCTTTCCCA
Organism: Pinus taeda; assembly: GCA_000404065.3. NCBI lineage: Eukaryota > Viridiplantae > Streptophyta > Pinopsida > Pinales > Pinaceae > Pinus > Pinus taeda. Next base: position 77,863 of record APFE030162698.1, on the reverse strand, counting down.
GGATTGATTAAAAAATCAGTAGTAGTACATGGATGATGTTACTGTGTATTTGTATCACAAAGGGGATCACATCTATCACCTGAAACAAATTTTCGAAATATGCCAAAGGTATGGAATATCGTTGAATCCAAAGAAGAGAATTTTCATAGTTACAGAAGGGAAACTACTGGGTCACATCCTCTCTAAAGAAGGGATGGTTATTGATCCTGAAAGAAAAGAGACCATCATGAGAATACAATGCCCTACAAATAAAAAGGGAATGCAATCTTTCTTCAGGAAGATTAATTTTGTCAAGAAATTTGTCTCAGGTTTCGCAAAAATAGTGCATCCCATGCAGCTAATGATGAAGAAGGATGTTGTGTATAGGTGGAGCGATGAAGATAAGAAATCATTTCAACGGATTAAGGAAGCCATCACAGGATCTCCCATGCTGGTGAGGCCCGATTTTGACAAGGAATTATTCTTATACACTTTTGCTTCTGATGTTTCATATACCGAAGTCCTCACTCAAAAAAATTATGATGGCAACGAAGTCCCTATTTCTTATATGAGATTTAATCTTTAGGGAGAAGAACTAAACTACCAAGATGTGGAGAAACAAGGCTTTGTGGTTTTTAAAGCCATAATACACTTTTGCCATTATCTATTAAAGGCTAGGACTAAATTAATCGTCCCCCGACTAGTCGTAAGATCCCTCTTCATGCAAAAAGAAGTGGGTGAACAAAGAGGGAACTAGATAACCACACTTCAAGAATTCGACCTCGAGATTAAGCCGACGAAGATAGTTCAAGGGAAGGGATTATGTAGGCTAGTATTATAAGCCTTAGCGGATAAAGAAGGGGCATCCAAAGAACCAGAAGAGTAGAGCATGAAAAATGCATAAGTAGAATTCAGGGATGAGCCCCTATGGATTAATGAGACGCTGGTGTGCGAGTCCAAATGTTGGAAGCCCTTTTCGATCCTGATTCATGGTATTACGACATATGATTTTATCTCACATGGGGATCATGTCCTGAACACATGGATGCCTCACAAAGAAGAGCACTCAGATTGAAATGCAATTAGTATCACTTGGCCAATGACACACTATACCGAAAAAATTACGATGGAATCTTGCTGAGGTTTTTGGAAAAGGATGATGTCGCTCATGTCTTGAAAGAAATGCACGATGACCTAGCAGGTAGTCACTATGGAGGAGAGACCTCTACTCACAAAATATTAAGGGCTGGACATTATTGGCCCATAATGTTCAAAGACTCACATGACTACACTCGGAAATGCAAGGTATGTCAAATTGTTGTAGGGTGAGAAAGAAATCCAGTCATTCCCCTCAGGCCCATTATGATTCATTGCTCGTTCCAGCAATGGGGCCTAGATGTCATAGATGATATCACTCCGAACTCTTCATAGTAGCATAAGTATATACTCATGACAACTGACTACTTCACCAGATGGATCGAAGCCATCCCGCTTCAAAAGGTTAATGAAGACAAGGTAATATCTTTTATTGAGAAATGTATTATCAATATGTTTGGCATCCCTAACACTCTCATATTTGATAATGCTTCTTACTTTTCATCTCTGAAATTGACTAAATTTTCTATTAATAAATCAATTCGCATAAGGTATGCATCGAACTATTACCCCCAAGGAAATGGAGTTGCAGAGTCCTCAAATAAAAACCTCATCTACATAATCCGTAAGTTTGTTGCTAACAACCAAAGGAATTGGCACAATGCTCTGACAAATTCCCTTTGGGCTGATAGGGTCACCCTAAAAGTAGCATTAAGGAACTCCTCATACTTCCTCATCTATGGATAGGAAGCCATCTTGCCTCCTAACATTAGCCTTCCCTCTTTATAGCTCTCCCAAGACTCCAGAGGGACCCCTTCAGCCTTACTTCAGAAAAGGATCAACAAAATGGTGAGGTTGGAGCAATTGAGAGATAAAGCGAGAAATAAATTTAGAAATCACCAAATGATTGTGAAGAAATAGTTTGATCACCATCTGGTAGGGGATAAATATTACCAAGTGGGAGAGCTAGTCCTGAAATGGGACAAGTTGAGTGAGCCAAAAGGTAAACACATGAAACTCTGACACTTATGGTTGGGCCCATTCCAAGTTGAGGACAAAAATCCCTGTTAATTGCTAGCATCTTAAAAGATACTTCTAGTAGCCACCACATGGTGGTTACCTCCTAAGTAGGTTAGGATTCATTTTGTTTTTGTTGTTAGCTTGGTTACATTTTCATCCTGTCCTTTCTTGTTTTATGCAAATTTTATTTTCCTTTTGAATTTCAATTATTTTCCCCCAATTGATTTCAGTCCTTTAGTCTCCTCTTCACCTTTACAACTCTCTTCAGATTGCTCTCATTCAGCACCTTCAATTTTTTCCTCTCTCATTAACCTGCTGATGAGTTAGCCGATCCTAAATTAATCGTTACCTTGAAAATTAAGCAAACTTTCAATGAGCTTGTGAGGACTGTAAAATCAGCGGCGACATTCAAATCAAAGCAAGTCATTAGCATCTGTCGGGAACTAGGTAGGATCTATTGATAACCTGATACCTGGAGCATGTAGGGGCATCTTTATAAAACAGAAAAATGTGCAACAACAACTAGACTGGCATGGCGAAATGCTGCATTTTTAGAATCCCACTCAGACCTAGCCTATACTTGCTTGTAAGGTTTGCATTTATTCTCCATTGGTCACGTCCACCACACTAAGTTTTACAATAGCCGTCATCTACAAGTAAATCTCCTTTCATGGGCTAGCTCACTTTCATATATCTTGTGGTAAATCCAATTGTGCTCTAGTCCTTGTGCCTGAAACTGGAAGGACTTACGTAAAATAAAATGAAATGTTAAGTCCTTGTGCCAATCTGGAAGGACAGGTTGTTTGGGAAGTCGTTTAGAGTAGGGACTATTGTTGGACTCAAAGTACCAGTTGACACAGCAAACCCAACCTTGCTTAAGCAGTTTAAAAAATATGACATGATGTATGACTGCTCCCCATTCAATCATAGGAAAGTATAGCACTAAAATTCTTACATAAAGTGTAGATAAACATATTTACATGAAGTTTGATGAGCAATACAGAGCTGAGGTACACACCTAAACATGTATTGACAGACCAGTGATGGCCCTGAAATGATTTTTGAAAGTAGAAAAAAGGGAAAGGAAGGTCAATAAATACCATAATATGACCATTGGAGAATGCCTGTCAAAACCCTATCAGTAAGTACAAGATTTTTTTCTTTATCCCACCTAAATCTATTAATGTTGAAGTGGAACCCATGCCTATCCGTCTATATAGTTTTCATTTCAAATTTATATTAACACCCTGATGTTCTACTGATCCAAGGTTTATTTGGCAATACAGATAACCACAACCACCACCCTATCAAAAACTCGTTTGGTAGCTAATTTGAATGGGTCCCCTAAAAGTTTGGTCTTTCATTTTTCTGAATGATATCCCTACCGCATGATTCATCTATAACCATTTCTAGCCCTTCATTCATACCCTTCATTGGGACGCTTTCAATCCTCATAAACATTCACCAAGCCCCCCCCACTCTCTACTATGGTTGTTTTGGGATCCAACCCGCAAAACCTTCTATCGATTCCTTATTTTTGTCTGAACACTTTTGCAATGGAAATACTCTGCAAGCATCCTTAACTTACCCTTTTCGCACCTTTTCAGTCTTTACACATTTCCTTATGTTTGCCTTTATCGCTATCGCAATATCGTAATTTCCACAATCACACTACACATTCCCCTCTTGCTTCCAATATGCAATGACCTTCCAGACTCTAAATACAATTAATTGCATCCATATATATATCGGGTCCACTACTACATCGCTTATCGCAATCAACAGAGTCCATGGCATATACATAAAGCACGATGTGATTAGCGGACCCACCATGATTATTAAACACAACACATATAATTATCGGGTCTGCCTCCCCAATCACAAATCACAATTGGCAGAACCCGAGGTCCATACACAAGGTGCTCCTTGATATGGCAAACCCACCGATATTATTAAGCACATCATATAAATTTTCGGGTCCGCAGCCCAATCACAAGTCGCAATCTGCGGAGCCAGGGCTTATATATAAAAATCGATGTGATATGGCAGACCCAATAGCATTGTTAACTGTGGCACATATATATTTCGGGTCCGGCCTATCGCAAGGTGCAATTCGCAGAGCCGAAGCCTTAAACACAAGGCACAACGTGATTAGCAGATGCGACAATGATTATATATTTTGGGGTATATTATTTGAATTCCAGTGCTACGGTTTGGCCATAGGTTTTCGCGTGTCTTCCCATGTATTGTGATAATACATTGTGGTCAAGGTTTTCAAAGGGAAATATTATGTGGCGGACTCGAGGGGATTATGAACCGCGACACATATATATTTCGGGTCTAGCAAATCACAAGGCGCAATCGGTAGAGCCCAAAGCTTAAACATAAGGTGCTATGTGATTAACGGATCCGATGATAATTATATGCCCAGGTGTATATTATTTGAAGTCTGGCCTTATGGCTTGGCCGCAGGTTTTCCTTTGTTTTCCTGTGTATTGTGATAAAAGGTTGTGGTTTGAGTTTTCAAGGGAAAATCCCGTAAAGTGAGTGGTTTGCTTTTGATGCATTGATTAAGCAATCCTTGAGTTAAAATGAATATTATGGGCAAAGGAAATACATGTCATGGTAGGTTTAGTGGGTTGATAATCATAGTGGCTCTGTGTTGTAAGATTAAATAGAAATTATGGTTGAATGCAAGGTTTATTTGTGAACATGTTTGTCATATTTCTCTTATGAATTATTTTTGCAGGAAAGTTCGAGTGGGCCCGATAACGGATAAAGGAGAATTATATCAAGATGACACCTCTACACCACCGGTGTCGATATTGCAAAGGCATCTTTTGCAAAAAGGGATATGAACTGCCATAGTGCATAATGAAGGCACGCTCCATGTCAAGAGGAAGCACAACACTGATACATCAAGATGTTATTACCTCCAAACAAACCTTCAGTCATGCCATATAAGGAATAATTTCCACTCAGTAGAGTTGTGAAGGGATGACACACAACCATTCTCTTTTAATCAACATCCATTCATTTCCCTAGAAAAAGAAGCATCGCAACAAATATACCTTCTACGTGTCAGCAGTGACACCGACTATTCGATGTCTGTTTATTATGATTTGAATATTGAAAATAACATGGGGAGGTGAAAAGTTAAGGGAAGACCGAGAGTCCTTTCCAGTGGCATAAGTATTACCTCCAGATAGGAGAGAGGGGCTTTTTTTGGCCGAAAACAACTTTTGATGTATTGTGGATAAAGAAGAGTGTTCGAGTCAAGAAGGGGCCTATTCTTTCAGATTCATTTTCCTCTTCTTTCATGTGTTTAGAATCAGTGTGTTGTTGTTGGCATGAAGATAAATGTAATTTTCTTTGTGCATATTGATAACATACAGTTCATGGTTATTTCTAGTTATTCAAATATAATTCAATAGCATGGTCAACTCATGAAAGGTTTTTGATTCGAAACTTTGTTAAACATCAGCTACAAATGTTATTTGTATGCAAAGGATTTTTTATTCCTGTATAAGTAATTAGGTTTCAATTAGGATTTGATACAACCTTCTTCTTATTTGAACCAGTAATTGATTCATTTGGACTTGGAATCTATACATGATGTTTAACCTCTTTTTGTTATGCTCCTGCAGGATAGATTAGGATAGTTAGGACTAGCTTAAGAAGTGAGAAGTAGTAGTGTAGATAAAATTTGATACATATAGGTTAGCTGTTTCTTTTGTTGATTTAATTGAAGTCTTCCTCCAAGAAGTAATCTTTCAACACCTATAATACTTTACGGGATCCTTTAAAACCTATTGGAACTTGCCATTCCAAAAAAAGGTAGATCTAATTGGGGTCTGCAATCAAGTTAGTTCCCCTTGTGGGCCTAGTGAACATTCACCCTGTCAACAATGCTATATGGAGGGAAACCAAAATTTTATGGCTCACAACCGCACTGACCCCAATCTTACTTCCTCACTTGAGTGCCAAAACATATTCACTTGCACCCAACAGTCAATTACTCCTTGCACAAAGCAAATTATTTCTATGGTACCAAATTGATCTGAATGTGGAATATTATTTTTCTACGATAAGATCCTCATTAGAATACAAAAATTTTCTTGAGGTTTGTACTCCAAAATAGAAAGTAAAATCATGAGTTTTTATGTGTGTTTTCCTAAGTTAATTTCATGAAATAGTTTAAACATGAAATCAAAAAACTTAATGGAAGCATGCATCAATCAGTAATACACCAACCATTGTTAAAGGAGTTCACCCTTCCTAGGCTACATCTCCTTGGATCAACTCTAATGACATGACCCCTTCTCATTATGCTCAATGTTTGGAAAAGAAGAGTACATAAAGTGTTCAGAAATGGAATGGTTAGCTTCTCTTTCAAAGAAACAAACTCTTTCAAGTGTTATCACTCAATATACATGTAAACCTATAGTCCAGCATGTAAACTTTTAGTAAACAAAGGCATATTACATGAAGACCCCATACTCAAACCTCAATGAGCATCAACATTACCACAATCCACTTGAAGTAAATAAACAAGTCTCTCCTCCAAAAAACATAGAGGAAAGAGGAATAAAAGATACAACAATTATGTAATAGCTATTGGAGAAATCACATGGAGGCTAGAAAACCCCTGCAAAGTCATATCCATCTTCAAACTCCTCCCTAAATTGAAGCAACACTCTGGTTGACCATGGCACCCATAGACTTCAATATGAAAAATTCCTATCTATAAGTGCTCTTTCAATTCTGAAATGTACTCCAATGATTCCAAAATGTCCAAAAATGGCTACCTAGCCTCTTTTTGCACCCAATTTGGTAAAAAACTGGAGAAGTTATGACCTCTCCTAGTTTCTCCACTATTCGCTCTACAAATTGCACAAAATCACACATCATTCTACAAATTTTCCCCATTTTTCGCTAATGGAGGGGAAAACTTCTTGGATTTCTGGAAAATTTGTAGGACCATTACTTTATTCATCGAGCCCTAAAATCCAAAATATTGGTCATATGGGGGGCCATGTGCCCAGGGGTTAGTCCTTGGCATTGGCCCCCTCCCTCTGGCGGTTACATAATATGTTAGCGGTTTAATGTGGGTGTTTTTACATGGGATTTGTTGGCAATAAATGTTATCAGCCTTCATTGGCATTGACCATCGGTGGTTATGGTGTTCACATGGGGGGTGGTTAAGTCTGCCCAACCCACCAAACATTATGACAATAAATTTTATTATGAACCTGCTTCCCTTACATGTTAAGAAACATGATGCAGGCGCATTGGTGAGTTCTTTGGTCTATGCTATAGGAGGTCATGGGGTCGATCCCAACCTCTACCCTCTCCACCGTAAAAAAACCATTAACACGAGGAGGACATGTGGGGGCCTTAGGCTTAGCCACGTGTCACCTCCTCATTGGCCCAAACAAAAGACACATGGACCAATAGAGAAATGCCACCGAGCCTAAGAATATTCTGAAGAATATGTCGAAGGAATATACCATGGGAATATACCAAGAGTATTCCTTTTGGTGACTGGGCTATACAGATGCCCAATCAGCATCCCTATCAACACCTGCAAAAAAATTACATGTTTGAGCGAACGATCAACACATGATATGTTGACCATATGATATCAATTTTCCATGAAATGAGTTGCACCATAATCAAGATGAAGAGATCTATGTGGTTATTTAGGTTACAAACAATTCTAATGACTTTGAATTTTTGGAAAATTTTGAGGTCCTGATCACAATTCCCCACTGTAAACTTTTGGTCCCCAAAATTTCACTCTCAATTGTTCAACATTTGAAGGTACAATTTCTTCACTTTTCCAAACTCAATCCATTTGATGATTATAGTGCATTGAATTCTACTTGTCTTGCCTCTTTCTCAAGCTGAACTTGAAATATAACCTGACCAAAGAATTCAAGTTCAATATTCTTCTCGGCTTGTCCATGTCATTATGACCATCCACAACAACATCCCTCCCAACAAGAATTCCCATGGCAACCTTCTGCAAAATCCTTATCAAGGATAATATCCCAAAAATTCTTTGAAAAATGAACCAAACAAGTTTCACATAGTGAATATTGTATAACTGAGTGCTCAACACATTTGTAATATAGTAAATCTACAACAACTACTCATACAACATTTTTAAAATTCTTTCTTAAGCTACAAATAGAAATGCATTTTACAATGTGGAATGAACTTGAATCCCAATTTTTCCATTCAAATTGACTACCAACAAGCCAAACTAGCATAATAATGCCAAAGAAAACACTATTGAATATAAGTGATTTGAACATCACTTTTACAAATTTCCCAGCTATGGGGATATGCAGCTAGTGAAAAACAAAGATTTACAAACTTTAGCTAGACAAATAATCCACCCATTTCTTACCCAACAAGGTAAATGAACCATCTATTTGAACTTTTTCTCATTTTGGAGCTGCTTCAGGGATGGTCGCATCTTGCGCCACTTTTTCTTTTGTCGCTTCCTCTTCTGGTGCTTGCATCATTTGCTTTCCCTAGATAGGATGAAGTTATCGAAACAATTTCCAACACTTCATGACCCAATGCCCACTGATATTGCAGTGAGTGAAAAAGTTATTTTGAGCTTCTCTTGTCTCTCATGTCTTTAACCTTGGATGAGAATTTATCTTTTCGGTCTCAATTCCATTAGACATAAATATCTCCTTGGTGATTTCTTTCCTTTTATATAAATTATCTACACAATGGTTAGGTGAAAGGAAAAAGGTGCATGGAAACACGTTCCTCAACATCTTATTCAAATCAACATGTTGTTTTCCATAATGAAAAACATTTGAATTAATAGGATGATTATAACTCTTTTTGTTTTCCTCTAGCTTATGCTTCTTGCATGACGAAATTGCATGCAAAGAATAACTTAGTTTCATTTCCTCTTCAACTTGTTCATCTCTCTTTGGAGATGCTTTTCACTTCAAGTGCTCCTTCTACTTGAGGAACCAAGCGGGTACCAATTCTGGATGCAAATCCCAACAACTTTCCTCCTCATGTCCTCTCTTATGGCAAAAGGAACACAATTCCCATGTGCTATCGCTAGAAAACCATTCTTCTTTTTAAATATAACCGAAGCCTTCATATTTAGGCCTCTCCTTTGCCTCAATTGTATTTTTAATGCCTTGATGGTTCACTCGAAGGCCTCCTCCCTTCTAACCCATCTTGTTCAAAATCTTTCAACCTCTCTTTTGATTCTGGATGTGTCCTCTTGGAATATTTGCCTTTCTTCTTTTGGCTCCTTGAATTTGGGTGTTGATAAAACCTCATCCTCCACATCATGTGGAGAATAGGTAAAAACTTGTCTATCTACCTTCTCTGAGGGACTTTCTACACTAGAATCTTGCATAAGAGTTGCAAAAAAACATGAATATTGTGGAGAAGGTGGTGGTTTATCACCATTCTTGTTACCTTCTTCCCTTGGAGAACATTCTCCTCTTGGAGGTCTAGAGCTTTCACCTTGAAATTTGGTATTCCTCTCTTAATAGAAGTCTTTCACCATTTTTTCCATGTCTAACAAAGCCTTACTAAAATCCTTCACATCCTCTAACATTCTTGCAAAATCTCCTCCTTGGGACATGATTTTCTTGAAGCTTCTACTGCAACTTGAGGTAGAAGTGGTGGTAGAGATTGTAACAATATTTCTCTAATCTCTCCTTTCCAAAACCTTCTCCTCACTTGAGCTTCAAAACACATTCACTTGCAAACAACAGTCAATTCCTCCTTGCACAAAGCAAACTAGTTTTCTGATACCAACTTGATCTGAATGTGGAATATTAATTTTATATGCTAAGATCTTCATCAGAATACAAAAATATGCTTGAGGTTTGTACCCCAAAATAGCAAGTAAAAACATGAGCTTTTATGTGTGTTTTCATAAGTTAATTTCATGAAAAATTTTAAACATGAAATCAAAACATTGAATGGAAGCATGCATCAATTAGTAATAGACTAGCCATTGTTAAAGGAGTTTGCCCCTCCTGGGCTACATCTCCCTGGATAAGATCTAATGGCATGACCCCTTATCATTATGCTTAATATTTAGAAAAGAAGAGTACATAAATTTATGAGAAATGGAATAGTTAGTTTCTCCTTCAAAGAAACAAAATTTTGCAAGTTATCACTCCATATAGATGTAAACCTACCATCAAACACGTAAAATTTAAAAAAAAAGGGCATATTAAACCAAGACCCCATACTCCAACTTGAAAGGCAATCAGCATTACCACAATCCACTTGAAGTACATAAACAAGTCCTCCAAAACATAGAGAAAAGAGGAATAAAATCTACAACACTGATGTAATAACTATTGCAAAAAGAACATGGAGGTTGGAAAACCCTTGCAAGGTCATCTCCATCTTCAAACTCCTCAATAAACTGAAACAACATTCTAGTTGACCATGGAACCCATAGAATTCAATCTACAAAAAGCTTATCTAGAAGTGCTTCTTTGATTCTAAAACCAACTCCAGTGAGTCCAAAGTGTCTAAAAATGGCTACACAACCTCTTTCCGCACCCAATTTGGTCGAAAAATGGAGAAGTTATGACCTCTCCTAATTTCTCCACTACTCGCTCTACAAATTTCACAAATCTGGCATCATCCTACAAATTTGCCCCATTTTCCGTTAACAGAGCGAAAAATTCCCCATATTTCTGATGGATTTGTAAGATCATTAATTTTTTCGTTTAGGCCTAAAATTAAAAAGATTGGTCACAAGGCGGGCCATGTGCTTGGGGCTAGCTCCCGGCGCTGGCCCCCTCCCTCCGGCAGTTACATAACATGCTAGTGATTTAATGTAGGAGTGTTCACATGGAAGCCATTGGTGGTGACTATTAGCAGTCTTAATTGGCAGTGACCATCAGTGGTTATGGTGTTCACATGGGGGGGTTAAGCCCGCCCGACCCCCCAACCATTGTGACCAAAAACTTTATTATGAACTCACCTCCCTTACATGTTAAGAAACATAGTGCAAGCATGTTGGTGAGTTCTTTGGTCTGTGTTATGGGAGGTTGTGGGGTTGAGCCTAGCCTCCACCCTATTCACCATAAAAGATCTTGTATTAACACAAGGAGGACACGTGGCAGCCTCAGGCTTATCCACGTGTCACGTCCTCATTGGCCCAAACAAAAGACACGAGGACCAAGAGAATGATGCCATTGGGCCTTAGAATATTCCAAAGGATATGATGAAGGAATATGCCATAGGAATATGCCGAAGGAATATACCATAGGAATATGCCGAAGGAATATACCATAGGAATATACCAAGAATATTCCTTTTGCTAACTGACTTTATGGATGCCCAATCAACATCCCTTTCAACATCTGCAAAAATTTTACCTATTTGAGAAAATGACCAACACGCGATATCTTTAGCATATGATATCTATTTTCTATGAAATGAGTTGTGCCAGAATCAAGACGACGAGATCTACATGGTTTTTTAGGTTCCAAACCAATATGGAAACTTTGAATTTTTGGCAAATTTTGAGCTCCTAATCACCTAGACAATTTGAAAATCCTTCCCGTTTTAGATTACAATAGGGTTGAAGAAATGAAGAAGGTTTGTGAGAATATCTCAATGTTCAAACTAACAAAGATCAAAATCCATTGGGACATCCTTGTATGCGCACTTGGGCATTCCACCACATGTAATGATGCTTCTTCAGAAAAGGGATTTGATACACCCTCTAGCTCCCTCAAATCAATTCTTAAATGTTTAACAATGGATGCAAATACACTTTGCTCTCCATTCTTGTTAACTTTTGAAATCTTCAATTTCAATGTACATAATTTCTTGGTTGATTTTTGTGCATCGGTAAATGTAATTCCATTATCTATCACCAATAAAATCAATGTAAAATGGTACAAACAATTAGACAAATAATTCAGCTCAACGGGACTCTTGTCCATAGAGTTGGGGAACTCGGTGATATGGTTATCCATTTATCATCCAATGAGAAAGTCCACCAATGTATCAACACAGTGATTGTGGACACTCCGGAAGCATATGGAGTATTGTTGAGCAGCGATTGGTCCAACAAGAGATAAGGGTACTTTTCTACAAACTAGTTAAATTTATGGCTTCCAATCAAGGGAAGAAATAATCATATCTGAGAAAAATTAGAGAGATACACGAAACATACGGTCACTCCCTTGAATTGACATAATGAACCAGTGGCTTTTGCAGAACTTGTCGTTGGCAGTTTCTTTGTAGAAACTCAATTCAGGTGTTATCTTGCATAGGCATCCCTAGTCCCACCAAATATAGACGTGGATCTCCTTACCAGTCCAGCTGGTGAAAATCATGTTTGCAGAGTTAGTAGTAGTAATAATAATAGTACTAGTTTAGTACACAGTCTTGGTACATATGCGTTGTAGCGACTACAACCACCCTCCAAAATTTTGTCTATGCTTTGACTTTGGAGCCTCCCTTCTTAACCACAACAACTCATCTAACACTAATCTAGGTACTTTTTCTTTGACTAAGAATTATCCTCTCATTTTTTCTTGTGTTTTTTTACTTAGCTCATTTTCTATCTCACAAGTCGATCTCTTGACTTCATCCCTCCATAGTTCTCGATTTACCCAAGAAAACTACACAATTCTTGAGGGAAACTTGCCTTCCTATTGGGAATTCCATAATACTGACCACCAATGAACCTTAAGCTCTGGAAATACATAGTCATGAGGGTGTATCCCAACATTTCAGTGCAAAAATTGTGCAACCCTCATTGACCTCAAAAACTGCTCTGTGCATTGAGCTAGAAGGTTGCCTAATTCCCAGAACTATGTTTCCTTCCTCAACAATGTGCATGGAAATTTTCCTCAGAAAAAGAGAAAAAGAAAGAATCATCCCTAGAAATAATGATACATTTTTAGTATCCCAAATATTCCACTTCTTTATTTTTAAAAACGTATGCCAAGTGTCACTTTTTCCTAGAGTTTAGACATGTGTGTCATAAACCCTAACTTATGCAAATCTATTTAATCGATGTTGCTACATCTCATTTTCACACTTGGTCTTAGAACCCCGGCATTTCTAAGGAGATCAAGTAGCCTTCAATGTGATTGTCATCGCAGTTTTGGGTGATGTTTTCTTTTGTCATCTTTTTCTGCTTTTTCTATTGCTTTTTGTTGTTTGGCTTCTATGAGCGTTGTTTGACTTTTTTCTCTACATATTTTTTCACATTTTAACTTTTTATATATATTTTTAGGTGTTGTTTCAAGTTATATATTTCCTTTGCGAAGTGTCGCATGATTTTTCCTATTTTTAAACCAATGGTTTCCACTATGATGACTCCCCTCACATGATTTGTTTTCCTCTGGTTTAATAAATTGCTCCACTCATTTCACATCCATGCATCAACACTTAGTCAGATTTTCACTCAACTTCACATCATCATTCATATCTTCTTGTATTTCACACTTCCCTTTGGAAAATCTAGATCCCCTTGCCCCTATCTCACTTTGTACAACTTTATTTGCACAATCTAGAGCCTCAAGCCTCTGGCTTGGCTTCTGAAATTGCATAGAGCATAGCCTAGGATTGCTCTAACTACACATTGTGTAGTTTATAGAGTGAGTCTCCCATATTGGCTACTGAGACTGCATAATGCACAACCTCTCCTAGGCCTTGGATTAGACCAAACTGTGCATTGTGCAGTTCCAGTCATGAAGCTCCCACACTAACTAATGGGACTGCATAGCTCACAGTTCCCACAATCAATCAGTCACCCATTATAAGAAAAATTATGAATTGATTCCCATAAAGTGCCCTACTTGTTGCTTCAACTTTGCTTGAATTTGTTATGGTTTTTAGCTGATATTTGTTTTCCATGAGTGTCCTCGCTGTCGCATAGTTACATTTATTTAGAATCTCTCCAGCAGTCACAGTTAACATGGAGTTTAGGAGAGATGCATCAAAGGAAACTAACGAGCACATGACTAGGGAAGTATTTGAGAAGACAATAGTTTATTTACCAATATATGAAGATACTAAGTTATTTATTGAGAAGGGAAAAACACTGACATGGAAGTAGATAAAACACACTTTTTCACTAAGGATGACTTAATAGATCGACAGGTTTATCTTAGCATCTAAAGGTCAAGTTTATAGAAGGTTTCATGAAGGTATCCCACCTTCCCATGTGTGGACCCATCAACTAGATTTTCTCACATACAAAGAACAAAATATGGCAATGAGAAGTGTCAGTAGGAGGAATATTTCCACCTTTAGGGCAAAGGAAATTCAATAGATGTATCACTTTCCTGAGCAAATGAACGACATGGACTCACTTTTTTATGCCACCCATAGCTATGTGAACATAGTATACATTGTCAAGCACTCGATCAAAGAGTCGTCGAAGTTTAAATATACACCCACCCATGTTTACAAGACAAAGTCCCTTAGGAAGCCTTACTCATTCTTAATCATCTTTGCTTGTAGAATATATGTTCAAGAGAGCACAGAGACCTTCCCTACAGGGTGGAAATCCTTACTGGACCATTTGGTGAATGATGGGAGTCCATTCAACTGGTCGGATCTATTGGCTCATCAATTAAAGTCCCATGTGGCTAAGGCTAAGAATCCTCCTAGGAATGAGCAAGCAAGGCTTTACATGTCTGCATACTTATTGAATGCAATATGTGCACAATAGTAGTTCCTTGACATGAGATGGACTTGGACTCCTTAAGATATTTCCATAAACATCTATTGCAAGTTTATGTTTTACTACAACTATCAAGGAGTGATGAAAAGGCTAACTACGTACTTTATCATCCCATTATAAAAATCTTATCTTTTAGCAAGATCCACCTTTCTTGTCCCAAGAAGAAATGCAAGCGATAGTAAACATTGTAGATTGGTATGCCTCATGAGGTGTCACCTTCATCAGAGTGTTTTTCATAGAGAAGCCTCCACAAGTCCTACCAAGGTATGCCATCAACAAACTGATCATGCAAGAAGTTTCATACCAACTCGTTACAGTGTTGTTAGTAGAACTACATAGGAAGAAGAAAGTGCCATGGCATACTCTTCCTTTCTAGATCAAATTATATGAGATTACGAGCTTGAAATATTTAAATGTTGAAGCTAAGGACATAGTGAAATTCGAGTTTCACACCAAGGACTTTAATCTGTATGATACCCGTGGTATTTGCAAGGATAATTGTATGAGAGTTTACTTTCCATGTATCAACGGGACATTTCATTGGCCAGAGGAGGATCCTTGGAGGTACTACTACAACACCTCCAAACTCCATGAGCCAGTCAGTATAATAATAAATTAGAAGGATTCTCTACAAACTGGATCTTGTTTGGAAGAAACAACGACAACAACAATATAAGGAAGTAATCTAGTGTAGGATAAGGGAAAGAGGAAGGTTGTTGATGATCCAAAGGTAGAGAAAAGCTAAAAATGATTGTAGATCATATGATAGAAATAGAAACTTTGGTAGTGGAAGCAAAGAGGGCCCAATAGATGAAGAGATCAGAGTGGAGGAAAAGAAAAAATAAGAGGTTGCAGGAAGTAGAAGTGAAGATGCAAGAGGTGGAGAAGGATCTATAGGAAGGATAGGAGTGGAGTAGGAGAGTAAGATAAGAGAAGAAAAAGTAGGAAGAAGAAAAAATGTATGGTGCAATGACAAAGGAAACAATGCTGATACAGGTTGATGAGTTAGGACAACCAACAGCTAAGGACGAGGGTGAAGAGATGTAGGATTGAGAGCTTGCTCAACTTATTGAGCAATTTATCAAAGTGACAGCCATGGAGTTGGAATAGGGGACAAAAATTGAAGACACCTACCTAATGTTGACAACGCCATAGGTCATCCCTTAGTCTCCACCACCTCCAGTATCATAACCAACCCCCAATGAGCAAAGAGATGATGTTGTCCTTGATTATGATATGGTCATTGATGTGTGAAATCTATCATTTGATGAGTTCTAGAAGAGGATTGTATAGGCACATAGGAATCACTTTCTGGATGATCACACATCAACTTCATTCATCAAGGAAAGGATGATAGTGCCAAACACCAAGAATCATCCAACTACCATTGCCCAAGAAAGCTTGGCCTCCATAGGAGAAACAAGCTCAAATATTCAGTATCTAAAGGTAGAGAATGAACAACTAGAAAATAACTTGTAGGTTTCCAGGAAAGAGGCAAAACAACTCTAAGCATCAGCACAGAATGTAGTTTCCACATTAGGGGAGATGAGGACAACAATACTTGCTAAATTATCAACACTTAGTGATACCATGTGGAAGCTCAATGATGGATTTTTCACTGGGCATAAAGTATTTGTCCATTTTCATGGACTACAATAGAGGAGCAAAGAGTTTTTTCAAACACTCAATAACATACATGCTATCATCGGCCATGTACAAGAGTGGCCAATGCGATACAAAGGGGCCCCGCTCGACTTAGCAAAGAAGATAAAGCCACAAGCAGGGTTGGAGAAAGTGAAGCTTTGATTGTTGATTCAAAATAATGGTAAGCTCACCTCATTCATCAGTAGCACATAGGCCTCATATCTGCAGTTGTACAATAGCTTGGATTCTTGGTGAGAAAACACGAGATCCCATTAGTCGTTTCCCTCATCAATGCCAAACCCAAGAACCAAGTTGGGCTAGAGATCGATGAGTACTTGGAGAAACTAGGATGAGAAGCCACTAGGGAAGATTTGGAGTTGAATGCACACACCATGTAATAGTTCATTGGTGGTCCTACCAAGATGAAGACAATGTTGCTCAAGCTTCAAATCGAGTTGGATATAGGTTCCGAGACCATATACCTAGATGCCATGGACAAAATATTCTGCTTTCACAAAGGCACTATCAAATCATTTTGGTACACCATCAGACAATACCAAGCTTGGCACCAATATATGACTAAGAAGCAGCAAGTGGAGGTTGTTGGTTTGGACAATCCCCAAACTCTAGAAACATAGTGTTATATCTTCTTAGGCTATCTCTACAATACTTTGTCTTATATGGGTACATGTAAAAAATGTAATATTATTTTTAAATATGTTGTAAGTGAAATTCCAAGTGTTAATTTAGGAATATGGAAATTCATCATGTAATGTAATGTGTCATGTAGTGAAGATGTTGAAGAGTCATGAGGGAAGTCAAAGAGTCACAAAGGGGAATTTCAAGGGTCACCCCACCCTTTGTTATAAATAGAACCCCATAACTCATAGAACAGGATTTTTGGGAGCCAAACTTTTGGCTAGCCTTAGTCTTAGAAAAGGCCTGGGAGTATTGTGAAGAGCCTTGGTTTCTCCATAGCATAGAGTAAGTATACTTATTTGGAGTAGGTATTCTTGATTGTAATGTTCCAGTATTGGGGCTAGTGGTCGTCAATGGTGTATGTATGGATGGAAATTTCATTTATAATAATAAAATTAGAGCCAACACACTTTCATGCATATGTTGTTAATATAGTAGGACTATTCTTGTTATATTGGCAATGTATGGCATTTAACTTAAGCATATGCTTATGAACTAATTTGTATGAATTTGTACAAATCATGTCCCCCCCAGTCCCTCACTAGGGGGGGCTCCAAATAATTGTTGTCGCATTCCTCCTGGTGGTCACATTTTACGGGCGGTGTTACTGCCGCATTACAAACTGGGGTCCAATGCTACCATACCTATGAATAAAGAAGATAATCAAGCTCCACAACCAACAATCTCCCACTTGGAGACTCATTATAGAAACTCCGTCATTGCTTCCTTTACTGGAAAATGAATTCACCTGGCTGCTTCGCATATTCTTCATCATACTTGAAGACCAATTGAAACTAAGTAAAATATCAATTTCTCCCTGGTTACAACTTTTGCTAACATATCTGCAGGATTCTAGCTAGTGTGTATCTTTTCTATCTTCAACTATCCATCTTCTAACTCTGATCGTATAAAATGGTACTTGAGATGTATATGTTTAGTCTTGGAATGAAATAAAGAGTTCTTTGCAAGGTGTATGGTGCTCTGGTTGTAACTATATAACATACCCAACTCTTGCTTCTTACCCAATTCATCTAGAAACCTTTGTAACCAAATCATTTCTTTACTAGCCTATGTAGCAACAACATACTCTGCTTCCATTCTTGACAGCACAACAACACTTTCCGGTTTTGAAACCCAACTGATAGTTGTTCCACCTACAATAACACATACGCTCTGGTTCTCTTCCAATTACCTCTATCACCTGCCATATCTGCATCAACATATCCCTGTAGAGTAATGCTTGAACCACCAAAGCATAGTGCTTGAGATGTGGTACCTCACAAATACCTGAGAATCCACTTCACCACCATCCAATGTTATTTTCCTGGATTGTTCATGTACCTTCTTAAAACTCCCACTGCATGTGCAATAGCAAGCCTTGTGCAAACCATTCCATACATTAAGCTTCCAACCACTGATGGATATGGAACTTTAGACATATAAGCCATTTCTTCCCGAATCTTGGGACACACCTCCTTACCTACTTTGAAATGGCTAGCCAAAGGTATACTAACTGGTTTTTCATTTTGCATATTAAATATTTCCAATGACTTTTCTATGTACTCATTCTGAGACAATGTTAATTTTCATTCCTTCTAGTGTCTAGTTATTCTCATACCAAGGATTTGTTTTGCAACACCCAAAACCTTCATTGCAAATGAGTTTGCCAATTTTATTTTGAGCAAATTTATTTCCTGCATGTTAGAATATGCAACAATCATGTCATCTACATACAATAACAATATAATATAACTTCCATCATTCTTCCTTTTGAGATAAACACAATGTTGAGAGTGACATCGAGTATAACCTTTTTTTGACATAAACTTATCAAATTTTAGATACCACTACTTTGGAGCCTACTTTAAGCCATACAAGCTCTTCTTCAACCTAAACACTAGTTTCTCCTTCCCTTTTACCTTATATCCATGTGGCTACTGCATATATATCTTCCTCCAAATCCCCATGGAGAAAGGTTGTCTTTACATCTAAGTCCTCAAGATGCAAATCTTCAATTGCTACTAGACTTAAAATAGTTCTGATTGAATTCATTTTAACAACAAAAGAAAATATCTCATCAAATTCTATACCCTTTTTCTGTGTGAACCCCTTCAACACAAGTCTTGATTTATACTTTTTTCTAGCTCCACCTTCTTCCTTCAACATGTAAACCCATTTATTATGCAATGTTGTTTTACCTATAGACAACCTAACTAAGTCCCAAGTCTAGTTATGTGCTAAGGATTCCATCTCTTCTTTCCCGAATTTCTCCCACTTCTTCCTAGTTTCTGCTTGCATTGCTCCTTCATAACATTCTGGTTCACCAAAATCAATCAACAATGCACAATGTAATGAAGGAGAGTATCACTCATGGGCTCTACTTATCCTTGTAGATATTCTAACACCACTTTCAGGTGTTTGAGCTGCTTGTTATTGTTGTGGTAGTTATATTTGTTCAGCTTGTCAATCATTATCATTTCGAGGCACCTTCACTCTTTCTGTGATCTCATCAAGCACCATGTATTCTCTATTTTATTTTCCCAGATTCTTTTCCTTCATCTAATCCTTATAAAAAACCTTTTCATTGAATATGGCATCTCCGCTCCTAATGATTTTGTGTTTTTCATAATCATAAAAGAAATAACCAAAATCATTAACGTCGTATCCAATAAAGGTACATTTCTTTGATTTTGCCTCAAGCTTTGTTCTATTTTCTTTATTAATGTGGACAAAGGCTTCACAACCAAAAGTCTTTAAAAATGAGTAGTTCAAGGAAAATTTTAAGAACCACCCTAAATTTATATGTATAATAAACGGGTGAATCCCCATGATATATAGGAGAAATGAGAGGCAATTTTATAAATAATATAATATGTATATATAATTTTTTTGGTGACTCTCTCATTGGATTATATTATCTCATAAAGTCATGGCGAATCTATCACTGAATTATAAAATCTTGTAAGATCTTGGCAAATCTTTCATTGAATAATAGAAAGTGAAGTCTTGCTGATTTTTTTGTGAAAGTATGAAACCATATATGATAATAGGAAAACATATTCATTAAATTGTAATATACTAACATACATGTTTGGAAAAAAGAGACATAATTTTCTCTTCCTACAAACAATGTTGCAAGTTTCAGTGGCCATGTTTGTCAAGGTTCTCACTGTACACTCTTTCATATCGTTCTATTAGTTTTGATAATATTCCAAAACAAAGTTCTTGTAGGTGTTGATCTTGACCACCACTTTTGTCAAGGTAGGAGAGATTAATATTTTCTCTACCACTTTTGTCAAGCTACAACTTTTGTCAAGCTATCAAATTCCTTTCTTATTCCATAGAGTCCAACTATGAGATAAAAAAACATATTTTGTACCACTTTTGTCAAGCTATCAAATTTCTTTCTTATTCCATAGAGTCCAACTGTCAGATTGAAAAAAACACATTTTGTTTACCCCAACACGCCAACAAGTAGCAAGCCCCAACTGTATAATATAAGAAAGTAGTAGGTAACCTAAAGCCCTGAAGGAGATCTAATGGAAAGAACTGACCATTGTCAGAATCCTTCCAATCAATATATTAATATATACATATAGATTTATTATTATTTTAATTGGAAATCTTCAATTAGATAATAAAATTTAATTACGTCTCTCCCAATCATTAATTGTTTATTAGCATAATTCACTACCTTCATACATCTTGCATTTTTTAACAATGTTGTAACATGTGGATTAATTTCATTTTTGGTGCACAATCTCTGCCTTTTAGGAAAATATGGTGCACTGGCCCAACCCCTATAGATCATTACGACTCATCTAGAATAACAAAGAAGATGAAAGGTTGTACAAACCAGCATATTTTTCAAACAACTAATCCAAGATCAGTACCTTAACTTTTTCATGAAGATATCATATTGATAACATTTGAAAAATGGTGGGAAATCTCGGCACTGACTATCTCTCTTCTACGAGGGTGATGCGGAAGGAGTGATAAAATTTCATTGTTTTGATTTTTTTTTTTTGTTAAATCAGAAAAACCAATATTAATGGAGATATTGGTATTTTTTGCTAAATTTTGTGAAGTGACTATATGTAGTTTTAACCATTCACCTTAAGATGTTTTTTATAATATAATTTCCTAAATCTATTTAATATCTTCATTATCATAAAAACCAACCTATATCCATCTTAACTCCACTTCTACCACTCTTGGAGGGATGAAATCTATTTATCCCTCTTAGCACTTGGTAGACTCAGAATTAGGATGGATCTAAGTTGATAGAATCTCCCCTTTAAATAGTCTATGCTCACATGAATACCATGGGATATCATAAACCTAGAGCTTAAAAACTACTATTAGTAATTTACAAAAATGAATAAAATTAATAATTGATTTTTTTTAACCAAATTAAAATGTTTAAGTGACATTAAATTACAAGATCCTTTTTTACGCTTGATCTACCAAGCCCGAGGATCAAATATTTTTTCACTTTATTTTAGTTTGCATATCACGATATTTGATCCCTCCCGGGGTGTAGATCTAAGTAAAGATGGATCTATGTTGGTTTAATTCCCCCATTTAAATAGCCTACATTCCATGTGAATACCATGGGTCAATACCATGTGCCATCTTTTTTATTAATACTAATATTAGGGTTAATAATGGGTTAATAATGTTTTTTTGCATGGTATTAATAATAATTTGGCCCATGGTATTTGGCCCATAGTATTTGGCCCATAGGCTTCACCTAAATGTAACACTTTTTTTGAGTGTTCTTAAATATAATGTGAGTTCTGGAACCCCAAGGGATAGCTCAAATGGTCGAGTTCCCGTTGCTAAGTACCTCGCTAATGGGAGGTCATGGGGTCAAATCTCCTCGACGCCCTTGGGGCCAGGCTTAGCATAGAAAAAGCCGATGAGCAGTTCCCTTCGGGGAACTGCCGTGATCCGTTCCTGTGGATGTAGCAGCCAGTTGCAGGCCGTGAACCACAACAAAAAAAATAAAAAAATAAAAAAAATGTGAGTTCTGGAGTAAATATAAAAAAAATGTTTTATTTATTTACCATATCACTCATTTATTTATATTTTTATTAATTTACCATACTCTTTTATAAATATGGTATTTCGCCCACAGGATTCACTTAAATAAAACCAATTTTTAAGCCTTCTTAAATAGAAAGAGGGTTATGGACTAAATATAAAAAGAGGTTTTATTTATTTACCACACCTCTAGTTTATTTATATTTATATTTATTTACCATACTCCACTTTATTTATATTTTTTTGATTTAGACGTAAATATAAGGTGACTTATGGAATGAATATAAAAAATTGTTTTACGTTATTCTTTATATGATTATGACTAAACAGATGCAAACTTGGAATATGGCAAGAACATTATCAATCTCTAAATAAACATGAAAATAAGAGACTTGAATTTTTAAATAAAATGAATTATTATTTTGTGACCATTTGTTCCAAAAAATAAGGTCATTTTCTCTAAATTAACCACAATACCATGAAATACAGGAAAATGAAAGAAAAAAACCTTTTTTACACCGAATGTGGAGGGTGAAATAACTATCATAAATACCTACTGTTGATAATTAGGGCGAATGGAAGGTTGTAACTCCTAATTTCAAGGGCTAAATTTACTTTTTTTTACTCTCTCCCTTAAAATAAGGTGGGCTAACCTCCATACCTAATTTTTTTAGAAAATAAATTTGAGGCGATTTGTAACAATATACTGTGATACAAAATATTTTCCCAATAAAAATATAAAACCCCTTCATTTCTCCCAAGGGCGAAAATTCGCCCCTAAATTTTCCATGGAGTAGTTTACCTTTTTACCTATCCATGCCTCCTCTCAATACCACAATCCAAGGAACTTGAAGGCCCTCTGTTTATTTTCTTGTGGTGTTCCTAGAACTATATTCTCTGTGTGAATTCCCTTCTTTGAAGAGTACCTATCAAACTCTTTCCTGCAATATTCACCTCCATTATCTGATTCGATACACTTCAACCTTTGTCCTGTCTCATTTTCAACCAAAGATTTCCATTTCTTAAAAGTTATAAATACATCATATTTTTTTTTAATACAATAAATCTAGGGTTTTTTGGTTGCATCATTAATAAAAGTAACATAATAATGAGAGACATTGAGAGATGATACTTGAGCAGGTCCCCATACATTTGTATGCACAAGCTCTAATTTTTCTCTCCTCTTTTCTTTCCCAACTCTAAGGAATCTGACTCTCTTTTGCTTTCCATAAACACAATTTTCACAAAATTTTAAATGAACATGCTCCAAACCTGGTAACAAATTTCCTGAGTGAAGAATATGCATCCCCTTCTCACTCATGTGTCTGAGCCTGTGATGCCACAATTTCATATCTTCTCCTTTAGAGGTTAAAGCATTAACATAATTAGAAATACCATTGCATAAATACAATGTACAAACCTTTTCTCCATTTTTTATTACCATAGCTCCTTTAGTGACCTTCCAAGTTTGATCTATAAAAGTAGTCACACAACCTTCACCTCCCAAAGGCCCTGTTCAAATTAGATTTTTCTTCTGATCTAGAACATGCCTTACCTCCTTCAATAGCCATTGATTTACATTCTGTTGTTTTATGAAAATTGTACCCATTCAAATGATTTTGCATGGTTTACATCACCCAATAGAACCTATCCAAAATCACCTTGAACATAATCATGAAAATGTTTCTTATTAGGTTGACATGGAATGAGGCCCCTGAATCTACCACCCAGGCATCAATAATATTTTTTAGTGAAAGAATCAAAGCATCTTGCAACACATCACCTGTCACATTTGCTTCATGATTGTTTTCTTGTTGGATGTCTCCTTCATTTCCCTTCTGAGACTTGTATTCTTTCTTCAAGTGTCATTTCTTCCCATATTTCCAGCACACTATCCCCGATCTAGACTTGGATCCAACTTCCTTGACTTACTATCATATCTTGGGTTCTTTCCTCTTTCCATTTTTCTTCCCCTAGTCTCTGTAGTCAAAGCATTACCTGATGTATCAGCGGAACATTTCTGTCACATTTCCTCGCTAAGGATTGCACCAAAAACATCATCAAACTTTAAAGTACTAGATCCAGAGAGAGATTTACTAATGGCCATGACTAAGCCATTCCAACTTTCTAGAAATGAGCATAGAAATAACAGAGCCCTAACTTCATCATCAAAAGTTACCCCCACAGAGCTTACCTGACTTGTAACTATATTAAATTCATTTAAATAATCAACAAGAGATCCACCTTATGACATCTTCATATTAAATAAATGCTTCATAAGAAATACCTTAGTTGAGTCTGAGGGTTTTTCACATAGCTTTTCTAATGCCTAAATTAAATCCTTTGTTGTCATTTCCTTTGAAATATTAAAGGCTACAGAAGTCTCTAGGCACAACCGTATTGTTCCAAGTGCCTTTTTGTTGAGAATATCCCATTCTTTTTCTGTCATATGCATCGACTTATTTGTCTTTCCGCTCAATGGTAGGTACAGATATTCTGATACAGATAATCTTCCACCTGAATCTTCCACAACTGGTAGTTTTGGCTATTAGATTTTTCGACGATAAACCTACCCTCTTCCACCATTGCTCCCACTCAAACTAGGAACCATTCTCTCCTGCACATTTATCAACCAAATAAACCTTCGGCTCTAATACTAGTTGTTAGAAAATTATGTTCTACAAAGAAAAGGAACACATAAAATATATTTCAGAAATATAAACACAAAAAACACATAAAACAAGAGAGACACAAATGTACATGGTTCCCCCAATTTGGGCTACGCCCACAAAGAAACAACCAACCCTTCCTTTTATATTATCTAGCAAACTGAAGAGATACAACCTACAATAGATCTATTTTAATGCCCTCTTCGCTCTCACACAATCTCCTCTCCCTTTCTCACTCAGAATATAGATCTACATAGACACAATAAAATTTCCTCATATATAGCGAGGGGTTGCCTTCTAGGGAAAAAAACCCTAAATTAAATATAACTTTTATTGTCATATCTCCTCCTAATTAACAACCTAGATTGACAATGAAATTACAACATTTTACAAGGCAATTTTACAAGGTCGTAGCCCCCCTTGGACCCCCCTCGAGGCACACATTTTGTGGGTGGCACTACTGCCACATTACAAATTGGGGTCCAATGTTATGATACCTCTCACTAAAGAAGATAATCAAGCTCCACACCTAACAACACAGCACTTCGTATAATTTCACTCTACTAAACTAGTCTATAATCGGGTTGTTAGAGTCGGTCTGGTTAGTCCTCCATCAAAGATCAAAACTCTTTATGCATTTCATTTTTAGGTGTCCCGCTCAATTAACCTAGCTGCATTCCGCTAGGGGCATGCCATAATGTGATGGAAAAGGTCATGCTAGTCACTTCCCCTCATATTTGGCTCCTGTTGGCTCAGGTCTTTTGTCAATGATCACTAAAGTCCATGACAGCCAAGGTCCGGTCCTTTAATGGAAAAAAGTCATTTTCGAGCATTAGGTCTAAGGATTCATCAATTTGGTCTTCAAACATATTCAAACAAAGCCATGCAAGCCAGAGTGAGGCCCTTACACAGTTATGATTCAGAGAGTTTCATTGTCATGTGGATAGACTTCGACTCTTCTTCAAAACTCCGTTTTGAAGAAAATTCAAACAATGTCATTGGTGATAATTTTCAAAAAAGTCATCAGTTGATTTCTTCAGATGTAGTCATGGTTTCCATGGCCAAATGTCCCGTCGAGCAATCCCTGCGAAGAGTGTCGAAAATTTCATCATTTGAGCTAAAATTTTAAATGGAAAGTGAAAATCAAAGAGCTTTAAAGTCAGTGAAAAAGTGTCAAAACATAACATTAGAAAAATGGATTTTTGAAGAAGCAAAAATTTAACCCATGACTTCTAAATATTTATATACAAGTTTCCACCAAAATCAGAGGCATTGCACAAATCAAGTTCATATGGAGACATTGCAAAATGTTTTGAGCAAGTTGGAGGCAGTTTCCAGGAGCACGGTGCATATACACAGGGCCACGGTGCACACAGAGGGCGCAATGCATGCAGAGCCATCTCTCAGTGTATTTTTTCAACAGGCACGACTGTTGGGTTGTGTTATATTCTTTCCATGACTAACTTACGTAGTGAACCGGGGGGTTAGAGGGGGGGGGGCGGAGCCCCCCCTTCGTTGCGTCGATTGCACAGTGGGGGGTTCACAGAGGGGGCGGCAGCCCCCCCTGTCTGGGGAGTTTGAGGGGGGCGGGTAGCCCCCCTCTATGGGGTTGGTGGCAGCGCCCCGAGAATTTTTTTTTTTGGACCCTATATTAGGTTGGGCGAACCTACCTGTGGTTTTCGGTCCATGGTTTTATACGCGATGGTTTTCGGTCCATGGTATTGGATGCTTTGGCATGCATAAATATGTATTGTAACATTAAAAGGAATATAATGAAAAATGAAGCTGGTAGTCTCGGTTTTGAGGTCCAGTGGGAAATCTCTGTGTATATGTGTTTTATGTGTTATGCTCTCGCATTTTTTATTTTTATTTTATTTATTTATTTATTTATTTTCTTTTTTTCTTTTTTTCTGTGATTTAGAATTCGTATGTAGGTAATTTCTGTAAGGTTTTAACCCCGTACAGAAATTACCTGCATACGAATTCTAAATCACAGAAAAATAAAAATGCGAGAGCATAACACATAAAACACATATAC
>APFE030162698.1:0-46699 GCA_000404065.3 Pinus taeda | reverse complement strand
TAATGAAAAATCAAGCTGGTAGTCTCGGTTTTGAGATCCAGTGGGAAATCTCTGTGTATATGTGTTTTATGTGTTATGCTCTCGCATTTTTATTTTTCCTATGATTTAGAATTCGCATGTAGGTAATTTCTGTACGGGGTTAAAACCTACAGCGACGCACACCCAAGGCACGACACACTGGGTTTTGTGCGCGGCGCACACCCACAAAGGGCCAAAACCATGCCAAATTTCCTCAAATTTCTCGTGAAGCCCATCAAATTGACATGTAGGCTCTATGACATGACTTTTTCATCAAAGTTTATAAATGATATGGTGGTCTATGGCTATGTTTGAATGCAACAAAACTCATAAAATCAACCACAATAAAACACCAAAGGCCATTGTTGCTAGGGTTGCATAATTGTGGTATTGAGGCGAAGGTTCCATTTTCACCCACCATTTTTCCCTCACCTACCATTTTTCCCTATCCTCCCTTTCTCATTTTTCCTATTATCCTACCCTAAAACACTACCAAACCCTATTCCCTTCCCCCCCTCTTATATGTCAACATAACACCCCAAAAGCCTACCTTGTCAAAACCTCAAAACCTTACCCTATCAAATACCCAAAACCCCTACATATCCATAAACAAACTTCTCCCCATAACCCCTATTCCCATCACATTACTCCCCTCCTACTACTCCCTTTTGTTTCATTGTTCCCCTTGGTGGCAGATATCACAAGAGCACCCAACTTCACACCATCATCAAAGGGCAGCCTAAGTAGAATACACACAGTAGTCATGGCATCAGAGCATTCATCAAAGTATGAGATGGAGGCACAAAGTGACTCATCCTTAGAAGAGAAAGCTCCCAGGAGACATCACAAGAGTGGTAAACATGTTAGGGATGAGCCAACTACCCTCACTGAATTACAACCATGCCCTCTTGCCATGTCATGTTTCCAGCACCTAGCATGTTTTGAATTTTTTCAAAGGGCGGCTAATGTTAGAGTTCATCATGAGTTGGCCCGTCTTTTTGTGCTTCACCTACATGGAGGTCAGTCTATCTTGGTCGGGTCACCTTCACATTGACACCCGAAACTATCTCAATGGCAACAGGCATACCAAATGTTGGAGAACAGTGGCATAAGAAGAAGAAGGTGGATAGGCAACACTATGAGCCTTACATCAAGTCCAGATTCTTGAGTAAGCTCACAAGAGTGTTCCCATTCAGATATTTGAAATATGAGTATGATCCACTCATGAAATTGATAATGAAGTACTTCAGCTGTGAGGGGAGGTTCTCTCAACTATATGCCTATCACATCAGGTTGCTCATGCACTTTACCAGGGTGAGGATGATGAACCTCCCATTTTTCATTTGCAGGAACATAGAGAGGATGAACACTTTCATGCAGCATAAGACCCCTTAGTAGTAGCTTAACAACGTGTATCACTTTGCTCTTATCCGGATTTTGGTGGATCATCAGTTGGGATTGTAGGGCATTGCTTGGGAGGACTTCATCTCCCGTGACCTCTTCAACACTTCATAGGTACTATCAGAGGTAGAGCATGAGATGGCTGGTCCTTGTCATCAGTATGAACACCATAGACCATGACTATGCCAGTATTCATGACATATCAGAGAGGCAGTAGGCACTTGTTTGCAGCAGCAAAGCGAGTGTTATCTCCACCCGAGGTGGAAGGGGCCTCGCTTCCGACATCGACTACACAGGTACAGGATAAGGGCAAGAGGCCCATGAATGATGAGGGGCCATCAGGTGAACAGGAGGCTGAATTCATCCTCATTCAGGATGATGATGCAGATGTGGAGAGTGCTAGAATTAGGATGACCATCTAGGAGCAGAACATGGAGATCCAAGACTTGTCACTCAATTTGGAGAGGGCCAAATGGATCATCAAGTATTTGGAGTAGAGGAACAAACAGCTTGAGGACCATCATGAGATCATGGAGCTGCAAAACATCCATGAGAATCGACAAGCTTCCCAACAAAGGAGGATCAAGCTCACTACCTTGGAACAAGAGATCAACAATGACCATGAGTCCTGGCTAGAGTGGATCAACATCCACCTAGAGAGACTGCTGGAGAAGGCCGAAAGAGACAAAACCATAAATAGGGCATGGAACATGAACATTATAGGGCACGGAACATGAGTGCAAAGGCCCGGATAAGGAGCTTAAAAGAAAAATTGAGCAAAGCAACAAAAGAGGCAAAAGAGGAAAAAGAGCAAGATCAGCTTCAAATCTTAGCTAAAGCTTTTTTGGCCCATCATAGTACCTCTTAGAGAACCTCCAATCCCAATTTCAAGACATTTGGGGCAATTTTAGTCACATGGTAATTTTTTGGTCAAAACACAGGTTTTTTCTCCCTATGCGCCGCACCACTGGTGCGACGCTTAGGGCTGGGAGCTCCAAATAAAAAATGGCTTGCATTTTTGGATTCATCATGCAAAATCACAACTACTAGCACTTGGACAAGGAATTTGGGCATGATTTGAGTCTCCAAGAGGTCAAAAACACCCAAAAAATGGCCTCTCTGCCCTATTTTGACACACATGAAGCAGTCTTGGGAGAATGAATATTTGGAGGGGAAAATGAGGATAAAATTCATAAATTCCACTTGGGTTGAAAAGCAGACAGGCCAGGATTTCCAACAAGCACACTTGGGCATATTTTGGACTCTTGCAAGTACCTCAAAACAGGCTCCAAAGTGGCACGGTGCATATAGGGAAAAAGGCCAATTTCACCTCCGTTTTGTGAAATTTTGATTCGCGACTTCTCCTAGTGGGCTCGCTCATATACATTTCACTTTGTTGGCACCTAAGATGGAATTTAAAGTATATTCACTCCATATTGGCTTCTATCCAGGTGGCAGAGGAAGGCAAACAGTCACCCAAGCCATTTGTCATGTTTGTAACGTTGCACCTGTAGCTAATGGTTGGATTTCCACCTCCATTTTGTAATGATTCGAGTAACTCCCCAACCCTTGGGCGTTATATCTCTTCATGTCACATTCTATATATTGCATGCAAACTATTTGCAAAGGGTTGGTTGGCTTGAACTTCTGGGAGATTGTGGGAAAGAAACTCTTTTTCTTCATTATATATTTGACAAAGGATTAATGAAAGGCAACGGCTCTGTTTCATGAGATTCATGTGGTTGTGAGCCTAGCAAATGTGTCTCTTATGTTTCATATGTATTTCGTTATGTGTCATAGTTCATTTCATATTCATTTCCAGTGAAATTTTCTAAGTTAGATAAGGTAGAATTCAATTCTAATGCTCTGCTTGTGGGAAAATTTCATGTTCAGTGTTCTTTCTTCTGTTGAAAAGGATTCGTGTATGTATGCCATTTTCACCCTCCTAAGAAATCTTTCCATTCCATGCTATTT
This sequence comes from Pinus taeda, assembly GCA_000404065.3. NCBI lineage: Eukaryota > Viridiplantae > Streptophyta > Pinopsida > Pinales > Pinaceae > Pinus > Pinus taeda. The sequence goes on along the minus strand of APFE030162698.1, from coordinate 43,306 downwards.
CAAACTAAATTGCTAGGCTTTCCATATATCTTGCCTCACGAAGTAATTTGTGCCTTTATATTTCATCCTCTGCTCATTGCTATCCATTGGTCCCATACCATCCTAGAAACACAGTCATTCATAAAAATCGCTTCTTATATCCATATTCACTTACTAGCCTAAGATCAATATTACATTGTAAGTCATCTCAGACTGTTTCGTTTATCTATTCAATGAGCATGACTCGGAGAGAGCCCTCTCCTATTCTGGTAGGGCTAGCTACCAGACTAAGCGTGGTTTGTGGTTACCCTGAGTTTTGCCTTCCTTCAGCCTAAGGCAGATTTAGGTGCTAACCGAGGTCATCATGTGAGATTTCGAATAACTATTTCTTGGAGAATCCAATATTGATCAGACTTGTGGTTTGTAAAGAGGACTCAAAGGGCTACCATAGGACAAAATTTCAGACCTTGGAGATCTAAAATTATAGAGATACAATAGATTCTATATCAAAGTCCTACAATGCAAAACAAAGGTGTTTAGTCTTTTAAAAACTTTGCATAAGTTTGATTTGAAAAAATGGTTTGAAGTAATTAAAATGGCATAGTGAAGCATAATTATCATTAATTGATGCCCCGAAGAAATAAAATGGAAACAACTAGTAAGAAACATGAAATTTCCATCATGACTCATGAAGAGGTGGAAGAAATGCAACATGATATATCAAAATTACGAGGCCAAGTGCAACAAATTTCACTCTCACAAAAAATAACAAAAGTTATGATGGATTGTTTAAAGAAAGGAATGGAAGCTAAGATGAATGGCATGGAAGTTAAGATGGATGGAGTGAAATCTACGATGGATGGTTTAGAAGTAAATATTACAGATTTGAAGAAAGACATGGAAGGCTTAAAAGAACATTCAACAAAGCTGCTTCAAGAAATGCTTCCTAATGGAGAAAAGGTAGTAGAGGAAACTCATGATGAGAACAAAAGAAACATTAATAATGATTCCATAGAATCTAATGTTGGATTGGAGGCCCACCATGTTCCAAATATTGCTATGAGGAAGTTTAATGGCAGGGATCCCATAACATGGATACTGTAGAAGGAGCAATATTTCAATCTCCATAATGTTAAAAACACACAAAAGGTATGCATTACAACTTTACATTTAGAACCCAATCAATTTGTTTGGTATCAATGGATTTTCTCTCATAAATATATAGTCACTTTCTTAGTTTTTATGGAGGAAATGATAGCACAATATGAGGATACAAAAATAAACACCTTCTTTAGCCAAATAATAAATCTCAAACAAAAGGGTTCAATGGTGGAGCACAATGAGGAATTCCAAAAATTTAATATAAGGGTAAATATATATTCCTGAGGAGCATATAATTGACGGGTTCATAGGGACTTGAAAGGATAACATCCAACATGAGGTTTGCCTTTGGGAACCTAATTCATTGGAGAAGGCTTTCAAGTTGGCAAGAAAAATTGAAAGCAAAGTTATGGAAAAAAGGAAGCCTACCACTCACAACTATAAACATGGAAGTGTTGTTGCTCCTAGCCTTCCACAACCTACAAGGCTGACACCACAATAATTAGAAGGAAAAAGAAGAAAAGGGATTTGTTAGAGTTGTCATAGAAAATACACTAAAGGTCGTAAGTTTGCTGAGAAGAAATAATTTTACATAGAACATGAACAGGAGGAAGAAAAGGAACCAAAAATGTCAAAAGAAGAAGATATACACTAGGAACCAACCCTAGAAAAATAATAAATGAATCTGACCATATCTCGTAATGCATTGGTAGGAATTACCACTCCTCAAACTCGCAAGGTAGAATGAAATATCAAGAAGAAAAAGGTAATAGTGTTGATTGATTGAGGTAGTACCCATAATTTTATTCATTATAAGATAGCCAAGGAATTGAATTGATTCCTATATCTAGCACCAGAGTGTCAAGTGGTTCTTGCAAATGGAGGAACCGTAAATTTCTCTAGAAAATTCCATAATACCAAGCTATCCATCGGAGAATATGTATTGATAGTTCAATGCTTTCCATTCCAACAGGTGGTGTTGATGTTGTACTAGGAGCTCAATGGCTAAAATCTTTGGGTACAATAGCCTTTAATTTTCGAGAACTTTTCTTGAATTTTTTTGGGAAGAAAAGGAAATTGAATTAAGGGGTATCACAAGGAAAGTGTGAAATATAATCAATACTAACGCCATGACCAATTCTCTAAAGAAATAACAATGAGGAAAAATTACACAATTATGTTCACTAGAGGTTCCCACATCGAAATCATCTATTTCTCTAGATGTTCAAAAAGTTTTGGACAATCATTCCAAGGTATTTGAGACTCCAAAATGTCTCCCACCTATTCATGATCACGATCATGGTATTCATTTGATTCCAAGAAGGGTTCTTCCAAACATCGAGCCTTACAGATATCCATAATCCTAAAAGAGTGAAATTGAACGTATGGTTGTAGAAATACTAGAGGCTAGTATAGTTCAAGATAGTCGAAGTTATTTTCCTGCTCGAGTAGTATTAGTAAATAAGAATGATGGATCAAAGGCACATGATTCCAAATTATAGGGAGCTCAACAAGCTCACTATTAAAGATAAGTTTCCCATTCCTATCATTGATGAATTATTTGATGAATTACATGTAGCAATTTACTTAACCAAGTTGGATCTTCATTCAGGATATCATCAAATCAGAATGAAGACTGAAGAAATTCCAAAAATAACATTTAGAACTCATGAGGGTCATTATGAATTTTTGGTCATGCCTTTTGGCCTTACCATTGCACCTTCTACATTTCAAGGTTTGATGAATTCCATTTTCAAATCCTTCCTTAGAAAATTTGTGTTAGTATTTTCTAATGATATACTAATCTAAAGCAAGCTTTGGAAAGATCATCTTCAACATGTTGACAGGGTGCTCAAACTATTGGAGGAGAAACAATTATATTCAAAAACCTCCAAATGTTTCTTTGGAGTATAAAAGGTGGAATATCTTAGTCATATTGTATCTCATGAAGGTGTTAAAGTAGACCATAGAAAAATTAAATCCATTAAGCAATGTAAAATCCCCACATCCATAAATCATCTGTGAGGATTTCTCAATTTGACAAGGTATTATCGCAAGTTTGTTAACCATTATGGGAGAATAGCAGCACCTTTAATGACATTACTAAATAAAGATGCATTTTCTTGGGCTCGAGAAGAAACAAAGGCCTTTGAACATATTAAAGAGGAAATGTTGCAAGCACTGATCTTAGCTACTCCAGACTTCGCAAAACCTTTATTGTGTAATGCGATGCCTCAAGAAATGGAATTGATGTTAATTTAATTCAAGAAGAAAGACCCATTGGTTTTGAAAGTCGTCCAATCAAAGGAAGGTATTTACACAAAGTTATTTATGAGAAGGAAATGTTGGCAACACTACATGCACTTAAGAAATGGTGACCTTACCTAATGGGAAGACAATTCAAGTTAAAAATGGATCATGATAGTCTTAAGTACTTTTTATAACAAATATTATCTTCAGAAGAAAAGAAAAAAAATGTGTCAAAAAGATGTTGGGTGATGACTTTGAAATCATCTACAAAAAAGGGAAGCAAAAGTTGTTGTAGATTCACTGTCAAGAAAGGATGAGGATGTGGAAGCATTGTTTTCTACCATTTCCATTATCCAACTAGATTGGATAAATGAAGTAAGGTATGAATGGAAGAATGACAAAGAAGTGTGGGCTCTCATTCAAAAGTTGCAGCAAGATCCCAGTACATTAGATACATTATCTAAAAAAATGATTCATTATGGTATAAAGATTGCTTATACCTCCATAAAGATTCCCAATCCAAACAAAAGATTCTTATGGAATTGCACACCTCTCCCTTAAGAGGGCACTCGGGATTTTTAAAAACTTACCATAGGTTTAAGAAATTATTTTTTTGGGATGACCTTAAATATGATATTCAAAAGGTTGTGGTAGAATGTTTGGTTTTGAACAAAATAAAGTTGAGAAAATTAAGACCCCAAGTCTGTTACAATCTTTATCAATTCAAATTCAATGTTGGGAGGAGGTTTCAATGGAGTTTGTCATAGGTCTTCCCAAGTCCAAAGGAAAGAGTGTCGTCATGGTGGTTGATAGACTTACCAAGTATATACACTTTTATGCATTATCTCATCCATTTAAATTCAGTACAGTTGATGCTGCATTTATGGAAACAATTCAAAAGCTACATGGAAACCCAAAGATTATTGTAAGTGACAGAGATCCTATTTTAACTCAAAAATTTTGGAAAATAATATTTTCTTGGCTAGGAAATCAATTAGCTCATAGCTCATCTTATCATCTTCAATCTGATGGGAAAAATGAGATAGTGAACAAATGTTTGGAAGGATATCTTTGTTCCTTTTTGTATAATAAACAAACACAATGGATCAAGTGGTTTCCTCTTGGTGAATGGTGGTATAACACTTCCTTCCGTACTACAACAAAAATGACCGCAGTTATGGAACTTTATGGGTATCACCCACCATTGATCACATCATATTTAAAGAAAATTCTAAGGTTCAAGCAGTGGAAGATCACATCGAGCATCAAAAAAAGGTTCTCAAACTCTTAAAGGTTAACCTCACTTTCGCGCTGAATAGAATGAAACAACAGGAAGATCAACATCACAGTGAAATAAGTTTTGATATAGGTGACTGGTTATTTTGCCGACTACAGGCATACAAACAAATGTCCCTCAAGTAAGCTAAGAAGGATAATAAATTATCACCAAACTATTGTTGGTTTTACAATGCGTTACAAAATATTGGTATTATGCATACAAATTGGAGCTTCCTACATCTTCCCAAGTGCACCTAGTTTTCCATGTTTCATGCTTAAAGAAGGTTATAGGTGAGAAGATCTCAGTTCAAACAATATTACCAAAACTTGACAAGGGAGGAAAAAACATATTGAAACTTGAGGCAATGACAGAAACAAGAAATTGATAGCTACAAAATCAATCAATTTCAGAGTATCTCATCAAGTGGAAGAACTTACTCAGTAAATATTCCACATGGGAGGAAGATAATTTGATATAGAAGCATCCAAAACTACTCAAGCGTTGAGGACAAAACTTTTTGAAGGAGAGGGTCATGTTATGTCCCTATACTACTAGTGTAACCCCTTATTGTTATTAGTGAAATGCCCTTATTGTATTATTGTTCCCATGTAGTCCCCATGTTGTTATTATTGTGCCCCATAGAAGCCGACTTTTGTTATTCTTATGCCCCTACAACACTGTTTTTATGTATGCTCTAGTTATGTTGGGACCCCTTAGACTCCTATATATAGAAACAAGGTATTGTCATTTGTATCATCCAAGAATTGTTCATGTGTAATGTAAAGGAATTTCCCCCCTCGAAGAGTTTGATTTTGAAGTTGTTGATCTATCTTTTCTTCTATTTTGTGAGTTGGTCGCATAAAATCTACATTAAAAATATAAGCCCTCATTGAATTTTGGAAGACAAGACCCCTACAGTAGTGTTCACTAGATAAAAACCCCAGGTTGGTTATTTGATAATATTTGGTTGTCCTATTTACATTCTTGAAGTGAAAGACAAGAGAAGGAATATAGAGCCTTAAGGAAAGAAAGGGATATTTGTTGGTTATAGTAAGTCATCAAAGGCCTATAGAATATATGTTCTAGGATAAAAACATGTTAAAGTGAGTAGGGATGTGGCCTTTAATGAGAAGGTGGCCTATTGGAAATCCAAATAAGTTACCATGAACTTTGATGAGGATGAAGAACATGAAACTCCCAAGGAAGAATAAGGTTCTATCCCATAAAATCCTTCAAAACCACATGTTCATCATCAAGAGCGTAATGATCCAATGGATTTGGTTGTTGTTCCTAATATTAGGAAGAGCCCAACTTAGCTAGGATCCCCTTTGTAGGAAGCAGAAGGACATGCATGACCACATGACTCCTTTAGGGAAAGAATGAGGAAAAATATTTATTTTGGATATTCATCTTTAATGACTAATATTATTGATGTTTAACCTTACACATTTGAATAAGAATATAGCCATCATGTTTGGAAGAATGTGATGTTGGAAAAATACCTGTCCATTATGAAGAATGATGTGTGGGATACTGTGGCTAAACCTGAACGAAAATCAGTGGTATCCTCCAAATGGGTAGACAATATCAAGAGTTCATTGGATGGCAATATTAATAGATAGAAGGAAAGTTTTGTGGCTAAAGGGTTCTCCCAGAAAGAGGGATAAGACTATGATGAGACATTTTCTCCTATTATCACATACACTACCATTAGATATATTATTTATATTTCTTCCTCTATGGGTTCACATTTACATTAGATGTATGTAAAGACTACTTTTCATAATGATGTAATTGATGAAGGAGTGTACATTGAACAACCTCAAGGTTTTAAGGTTCATGGAAGAGAATCTCATGTCTGTAGATTGAAGAAAGCCTTGTATGGACATAAGAAAGAAACGAGAGTTTGTTTTACATGAATTGACAATTATCTAACAAGACTTGGTTTCTCAAAGATAAATGTTGCGCTAAACCTATACTTCAAGGTTGAGAAAAATGAATCTGTGATTCTATTACTATATGTTGATGCCTTATTGTTGACAAGTGTGGAGCATCTCAATATTCACTGTAAGAGGGAGCTAACTTATAAATTTATAAATAGGATATTATATTAATTCATTACTATTTGGGGCTAAAAGTATGGTAGAAGGCCAGTGAAGTCTTTCTTGGTCAAGGAAAATATGATATCAAGATCCTGCAGAAGTTTGAAATGATGCACTGTAAGTAGATGCTAAATCCCATGGTGAAAAATATGAGAAATCTAAGAGACTATGAGTCTGATTTGGTAGGTCCATCCATGTACCAGAAGTTGATTGGTTCACTAATGTATTTTTTTAATACTAGGCGAGACATTTAATTTGCAGTAAATACATTGAGAAATTTCTAGGTGGAACTGAGACATGACCATTGGATTGCAACAAAGAACATATTGAGATATATTCATGGTAGAATTGACTATGGTTTGATGTATGCCTCAAATGGCGGCATACATCTCCAAGCCTCTAGATATGAAAATTTGGCAAGGATTGTTGAAGAAAGAAAGAGTACCTACAGAGGCTACTTTAGTTTGTGCTCCACTATGATTTCATGAATGAGAAGGAATAACAAATATGTTTCCCTCAACACTACCAAGGAAAATTATATCGTAGCAAGCTTAGCGATTTTCGAAGTAGTGTGGCTTCAAAAGCTACTCATGGGATTTTTCGATCATGTGCTAGAACTACCCAAGATATATTGTGATAATCAAAGTTGTGTGAAGCTCACAGAGATTTTTTTTATCCATGATAGGTTGAAGCACATCGAGATCAATTAACACTTGCTTTGTGACATGGTGAAAAATAGAGGAAAGAATCTCTAATATATCTCTACTGATGAGTAGATTGTTGATATTCCTACAAAGCCTCTATCTAGTGTGAATTTTGCATGCTTTAGGGACAATATTGGACTTTTTTAGAATACCTCTCTCATTGAGAGGGAGAATTGATGAGATAACATTGTGGACTGGAATTGTCCTTGTATCATATATGACTAGAATTAGGGAGAATGATCTAGCAGAGGACATACATTCTTCTTATGTCAAGTATATTGACTAGAATTAGGAAGAATTTTCCTATAGACCCATAATTACTCAAATAGAGTGTGGCATTTCAACATCAAGCTCATTAGCATGAGGCCCATAATTACTTAGATAGACTGTGGCATTTGGATATTCTCCATGTATCAAGTACCGACTAGAATAATGGTGAACCAAGACTAGTTTGTATATTATGTAATAGATATACTAAAGTTATGGTGGCTAGTTGATGCTAATGATGTGCCAGGTGTGAGAAGTATCAATCGAAATTATGGATGGTCTACCTAGTGTCAGGTTTACCATTCGGAAATATTGTAAGAATGTACCATATGTTAGAGGTAATTTAATTTACACATGGATTCCCAGACCTGCTTTTTTAGTAGATTATGGATTCTCAATACTCTATTTAGGCGCGTTCAATTATATGGGGTTAAAGAGAATTATCTCATGACTTTTTCTTCTTCTCTTTTATTAAATTAATTTAATTTACACACTAAACCCATCTTTCACATTGTTACAGGTAATTGTTTTTTTTCAATCTTCAAAGTTAAATCTTGTAATATGTATAAAACAATTAACACTATTTCAATATAATAAAATATTTCTATTTAATTTTATTTAAATACAATAAATAATAGTATTTTCTTTTCCAAAATCAGAATTTCAAAATTAAATAATTATCATTATTTCTCTTAAATAGTAAGAATTAAAAATGTCGTTTTTCCCTTGTTTTTCTTAATATTTTTTAGTTTTTCTCTCTTTGCATCGTTCTTTACATCACCTCCTACTTTCAATAATACCCATGATGCATCATACACCACAATGCTACAGTGGAAGTGGACATCGTGGTTTGTGTGCATGACACAAGCATATGTTTTGTGTGGGTGATATAAGGATAAATATTTGACGTGAATACTCAATCATACTTCATAGGAAAATAGTAAGAGTAGTAGGAAGTTAAGGAATAAGTGTCTACACTCAAGTAGACTCTTGGATTCTAGATTGTGATTAAACATGGGGACACTAGGCTAGTAACTTCACACCATTGATTTGTATTAGCAAATGAAAGCCTTATTGTTTCAGATTTTATTAAAAATAAATAATACAAATGATAAAGTCATATTAATGCTGGACGACATGCTGTTGTAAGTCAAATATTGAAACATTTGTTTGGAGTGCATCTAGGCTAGTTTGGCCTCACGATTTGGTCTAATTACCACCAAAACTAAAAATAATATTAATTATGTGGTTTTTCTATTTACATCAAATACTATATTATCATGATCAAATGTAACATTTCCATGAATAAAAAAGTCTCATTGCAAATATGTTTATTTCGATCTACTTGAAAATACAACAAGTTGTAACAAAAGTAAACTTATGAATTTTAAAGATACAATAATACAATATTATTGAAATGCATTCAAAAATAATTCTCATTTAATAAAAAAAAGAGTATGTTATATTAAAATTTTTCAAAATAATCCATAAACACATGTGAGAGATGCTATCCATAATTATGGGTGTGTAAATATGGATGAAAGGAAACAGATAGATGGAAGCACCTATAGAGAATAATGAAAGTCTTGATAAGTGTCTTATTTATTGAAATCTATGTGTAGAAATATATGACATATATTGTATCTATTCTTGTAATTATATGTGTTATTACCCACAATAACACATATAGTACATATTTAAATTACATTTGTTGCATAAAATATATTTTATGATAAAGATGGAAACTTCCTAAATAAAAACCAAAACTTGGATTTTGATATCCTTGAATAGTGTGACATTGATCCCATGACAAAGAGACAAATCAAACAATGACCCACTCACAATAAAGTGACAGGGGGACTCATGGTCTCCTAGTCCAACATAAAGATAGAATGCAGAAAAAAAACGCTGAAGGCACAATAATAATCTAATATGATCAAAACTCATCATATCTACTACAATCAAATACATATTACAACATTAATAAGAGATTAGAAAAATTCCTAAACCCTTCATCCCCAAACTATAACGCTATTAATAGAACAAAATATTCTAAATTTATGTAGAAACAATAAGCATGAGCAAGGAACTATCAATGGATTAATGAATTGTGGAAATATTGAGTATCAATTAAACTATGGGTTATAGAGAGGGTACAAATTTTCACTAAAATGCTTAATTATTTTATTCTACATGCAAAATTTAATTTATTTGTTTATTATGTTGTCTCTCATATATCTTTAAAGTTTATGTAAATATTGGTTGTATTAAATTGTAGGGAACTAACACTAATATCAATTCAATAATTTGCTAAGAAAAAATGTACAAGATAAATGAATGGTGTTTGTTTATGAATCTACTTAATCAACTATTAATTCCCAAAGGATCAGTTAATTGCTCATCGTGCATAGCAATGTTCAATTCATGAACTAGTAATATTTAATTTTGAGTGAAAAGATTCAATGAGGCTTGCCCAAAAGACAAATAATTGAGGTTGTTTAGTGTTCAAAAACTAGTAATGTTTAATTTTGAGTGAAAGGATTCAATAAGGCTTGTCCAAAAGACAAATAATTGAGATTGTTTAGTATTCGAAATTAATTCCATAGTAACTATTTATGAGTCGATGCTTGGGTGCACACCAAGACTCATCATCACAAAAAATACCTATAGAGAAGAGTGCAAAATGTATGAGATTAATATAGAATAGAAAGATATGAAATATGAAAGGGCCCACTAATTAATAATTTTTACTTAAAGAGATTTATTAAATAATCATAAATTTTATTAGATTCATTGATTGTATTAATTATTACTATTGATAATTAAGAATACTAAAGTGAATAATTAAAATTATAAGAATTGTTATTATTAATTATTATTATAAGTATTAATTACTTAATAAGTATAGATAATAAAGCTAATTAATAAAATAATAACTCCTATAATTGAATTAATCATTGTTGTTATTAATTTAATAATTATTAAAAGGGGATAGTGTTATCTTTAGGTTAGATTAATAGAGAAGGCCTAGATGATATGATTGTTAAGATTAGGAACTAATAAGGAGGAAACAAGGGAATAAGGAGAAGGGATGGGAGAGAATATTATCGGGAAAACTAGTGTCCATTCAGAGCTGCTAGTCCCACTAAGACGGGTAGCTATCTTAGAAACAAACAAACTAAAGTTACTTGTGTTTTCCTTTATGAGAGATAGATGAGAGAGAAGCAAAGAGTACCAACCTCAGTCTTTCTCTTGGCTCCTTGCTTGTTTCCTTCCCCCTTTGATAGAGTTTCGCCACTCTTTCCTCACTTGTCACACTTCAAAGAACGCCTGTAGAGTCAGAGCATCATAATACCATCAAAGCATAGAGATTTATAACCATAAACGATATAGGATCAAATGTATATTAACCATACAAATGCATACACCAATACAAGATTTATAAATATACAAGAATATGGAGAAAAACTCAACTAACTTTATTGATAGAAGTAGTAGAAGAGAGGATTACAACCCAACGATCTGACCCAACGCCATCCTCCCAGCATGAAAGCTCTCTTCACCTCATGAAATGCTAGATCACCCAACACTCCAATGTTTCACAGAGAAACCAACAATACTTCCTCACAAAAATACAAAATTCCAGCCTCTCAATCTCTAGGATGAGGGATCCGTATGTAGATATTTACAGGGTGCTGAGTCAGCTTCTGGGATTTTGATTAGTGTCACTTCTCTAATAGTTCTTAGTTTCACTTAGAGATTTCATGATCTCTTGCTCATCTACGGGCGAATTCAGAGAGGCAAGTGTCAAATGAGCAGTTTCTAGAAGATTCTCTAGGTTTCCACCCAGCAAATTACCTCTCCCATTTGTCTGCTCTCACTCATCGCACCATATAGAAGGGCTTTTCAGTGTGCATTGCAGCCTCTATGTGTAACAGGTGATATGCATTGCACCCTCAGCATCGAGTAGTCTGTATGGTCCATTTTTGACTAGTTCTGAGCAATTTTGTAGGGAGAACTTCTGGGAAATGATGTAATCAGTTGACCTTGTTCCTTTAGGGTATGAAACAACACTTTTAGGGGTTTAGAAGCCCTTGGTTTATGGACATATGTGATTGGGGTTGCAGTGCCCAAATATGTCTATAATAGTTGCCCCCTAAAGCATGAGGTCGTAAATCTTCTAATGTCAGGTGAAATGCTTTATCATGAGGATTTTAGGTTTTTTGAACTGGAAGGTAACCTGTCATAAGATACAATACAGTACATTATCTTCATAATACTTTCATGACCTAGCTGAGATGGGCATTCCAATGCTCAACTCTATAAATTCATTTTCATGTACATAGGACAGACAACCGTCTGTGTGGAAAACTAATGATTCTGGTAGAGCCATCATCCCTTGGCTTGGATGATTATCTATGAAGCTATGATGTATATTTGATGTCTTTATTTTCCTAAATATATCGCAGCCCGAATGGATGAAACTAGATCTAGGCTCTTCAAACTCGTTCAATCTTCGCCCAGAGTATAGGTCGATCCATGTGAAAAGATGTTTTGATGTCTAACATGGAAAGACATCGCCTGATTACTAGCCAATGATGTAAGATGTTAACAAGTGCGAGAAGAATCACCGATAATGATGCTGACCCTCAAGGTACTGCAGTATAATTCATGTGGTGTGAATAGATGAGTCGATGTCGAAGACCACGTAAAATCTTTTAGTCGAAGGCCATTGATGTAAACCTATCACTGGAAGTGAGAAACTTGCCATTGAGGCATGAAAGATTCAAAGTACTGAAAGGGTTGTTCCTAAGTTGACTTCTTGGATAATGAGCTGATTTCGACAAGAAGTGACCCATCGTATGGGGGCCTTAATAAATCCCACATCTACAACACGAAATGGAGCAAATGATTTTGTGGAGGTGAAAACAATCTAATGATACAAAGTTCAGGGTGGCAGTCATGAAGGAATGGAGCGTGAAGGTATTGCATCAGATGAGGCATAAGCTAGGTTGGTGAATACTCTGAGTGACTTCTCTTGAACATATCGACGACACTGAAAATGGATTGGTAGCGTTAACCCCAAAAATGGATGATACGAATAACCAATGGTGATATGACTGGTGAACGGAATAACCTAACCCGACTCGATCATGGTGATGGAGTGAAAGTGTCATGTTCAAGAGCGACCTGCTACTAATGAAGTTCTTCAAGTTTTCTTTCCATTTTTTCCCCAGTCATTTCTAACGAGTACCTCTTTATTTTTGTCAAGGTTGAGGAGGATAACATATGCTTGTTGCATAATTTGCCCTTCGGGAAAACTTGTTTCTATGTTTTAGCGAGCCTAGCGACATTAAAACTTGCTCTTGTCTGTAATGGACAAGTTCGTTGCTATTGTTTTAATGAGTTCAATGAAAAAGATAACTCGGTCCCTTTTAGTTTTAGAGAGTCTGAAAAGAGATGGAAAGGAAACTCTAGTAATCCTTTTTTGTAGTATAATCCCTTAAGTCTGAAAAATTATAAAATAATACGAAAGGGATGACTTTTCCAATCACTTTAACGAGCTGAAAAAGACAAGTGCTCGATCTTTTGTGTAATGATCCCTCAGGTCGAAAAAGATTAAAATATAGAGGAGGGATGGCACTTACAATCATTTTAACGAGCTGGAGAGGCTAATTGCTTGGCAGTCTTTTTATATTTTACGAGTCTAAAAAGAGCTTAAAAGAGACTCGTCTTTGAGGAACGAGTGATATTTTTGGGTAGCAGCTGGTTCCAAGTAAGGTTTCGAACTTTTCAATCATGACAGTGTAAAGAATATGGCTAAAAGAATCACTTGTTGTAGTTGTTCCTAAAAAGGGTAAAAAATCAAGTGGAGGCGGATGATCCGCTAAAATGTGGAGGTGATGGTAAGAACACGACCAACGCTCAAAACCTAACAGTAATGTGATCACAAAGGTTATTTACCAAAAGTGGGTTGATTTTTTAATGAGCTTGAACTTTGGGGGGACATATGCTCATAACTAGGTTTATTTTTTAATGAGCTTGAACTTTGGGGAAACATTGCTCGTGCCAGTCATATAATAAGGATGTCTCCGATTAGTAGGTTCATTTTTAAGGGAGCTTGCCCCATGTGCAACTTTGCTTCAGATCCTTTTATATGTAAGCTAGGAATGGTCAACTACTATCCTAGGGGCTAAAGAACTACTGAGGTTAGGTACGATAACTTCTCGATGGGAAACATTTCCTTTACTTTGTCATTCACGTTGGTCCCAACAAAGGTGAATGGTTGACTAGACCAATCACCTAACTTAATCAGTTTAAGTTATTAAAACTACGAGGTTAGAGTTACGTTGGTCTCTTTTCACTTGCATACAAAAGGTTTGCATGCCCCCAGGTACAAAGAGAAGTAGATTTTCCAGGTTACCATATGGAAGTTCTTAGATTAAAGCAAGATTGTTTTGTCAGCATTTGTAGACAAAGCACTTCTTTGGCTCTGCCCAATGAAATAGACAAAGGTGAATGGTGGGAGCTTCCACTCACATAACCTTTGACGAGTGAATCATTTTCCAGTCTAATCCCATTTTCCTAAATGGACTGGTGTGTCAAACTAGTCATATATCCTATTAGGAAACCTACCTTATATATGGGGTTTTCCTACCGAAGCAGACCAGGGCGCATGCCTCCTAGGTTTAGCCACATTCATCGAATCACTCGCGCTCATCAGGTGGATGGACTAGAGGTTGACGAGACACTCCTTGTGTAAAAAGACTAGTTAGGGATGGCATTTGACTAGTAGTCGTGTTTGAATGGGGGAATGAAAGCTGGTCAATGAGATGGACCATTATGCCTTCATACAGGAAACACATCACTCGAAAGAGTGAGGAAGCAATAGCTCCCATGCTGTGAATGTAGTCATGCGCAAGGAGTAGATTGTAATCTAGAGGCCCTTGGACTACCATCACGTCTAGATGAATGGTTTTCCTTCTCAAAGTTATAGGCAAATTTCGAAGGATCCCTAACGGTCCACTGGTTCCTTTGTTGAAGCTTGACAGATTTTGAATCTCAGACAGAAGTGATGGCGAACCAAACGCTTTCCAAGCAGTTGAGGAAAGGATACTCACAGAAGCCCCTTCATCTATGATAGTACCAGCCATGATCATTCTATAAGCTTGTACTATGATTCAGAATGGTACATTAGATGGTAGGCAGGGTCTCCCTAGTAGATTCCAATGGAAGGAAATGACTAGATTGCTTGGAGGAGGGACCGAATAAACGGTTGGATGAATCTCTGACAAACTTCCTTCCTGCGGTAAAGGAATGGTTAGATTTCCCCCATGTTCATTGGATTTTGTGTTAACAAAATGAATTTGAACAGTGTCATTCTCATTCTCTTTGGCAACTATATAATCTGAAGGTGGACCTCCTAAAGATAAGAGTGGGTTGACTACTGTCTCGACCTATTGACTTTGGTCCGATGTGAACTTAGAGGGTTTATCTTCAATGGTAGGTGCTTTGGCCGACGACAATGGTGTGTCAGTCGGATTTTCAACTAGAAATGGATTCAACAAGAGTTTCTTGTATCCAGGAGGAAGTCACTGCAATGAAGCAGGATAGTTATCCAAGACTCTTTTAGCTTCATCCAGGAAAGGACAATGGTGGAGGGCATGTTCGCCTTCACACAGTCTATAAGGAAATTTATATCTTCCTTTCTGTCCATTGACTCTTTTTCACTAGTTGATGGTGTGCTCTCAACATGATCGTCAGAGGTTGAAGACACCAGATTGTGTACGCGGGGATACCAGTCCCTTAAGATCCACGAGATGGAAGGACAATCTTGATGGTAATGGCCTCCTTTGCAAATGACACATGGAGATTTAGGTTTGGATGGTGCAATGTGTGGATTTTCGCCAGACGATGCATGGTTGCCCCCTTTTGTCGTTGGCTTCTTCTTCTTCTTCTCCTTCCCTTTCTTCTTCTTCTCAGTTACTTGGTTTTTAGTGTTACTAGCTCCACCAAGCTAAGAGGAAGAAGGAGAGGGAGAAACAAACGAAGTAGAAAGTGGGGGAGCGACTTCAGTGTCATCTAGTTATTGATTTGATTACTGAGGAATTACAGTGTTTTGAATGACAAAGGTCGAGAAAAGCCATACTAGTAGGCCAATTGTGAGTCTTGGAAGGGACAATGTAGCCATATGTGGAGCACCAACATCCCCCCAAGAAGAGAAAGGACTAGGATTCCCCCTAAGGGGAAATCCTTGATTGGTGGACTTCATTTTCTCAACCTAAGACCAACGAGGGAACATTGATGTTATTCCGATTAAAATAAATTTTATGATGCTTTGACACAACTTGGTTTTTCAATTTTTAAGAGTTGAGAAAAAGCTAAAGATGACTCTAGTCACCTTCGATTTTTAATGAGCCTGAAGTGACAAGTGCTTAGATGGACCTTTTCTTTTAAGGAGTCTGAAAAGGAATGAAAGTGACTACTCTAGAAATCTAGAGGGATGGATTACCAAACCAATCGTAAAACTGCAGACTAATTTTTACGTACGGCAGTGAATCTTCCCGAATGTTGTGGTCAGTGCATTGTGATCGATAGGGCGGCAGAAACGACTTCCTAAGGATAAAGGATATAGCCTATTGTGGTATTCCGATATATACTTGATGGTATGTGGGAGCACAAGTCCGTACTGGCACTTGTCGTATCAAAGAGGAGGAATCACCACACCTACGATGAAAACGATAGTTACTAGGCGTTACGACGTTGAAATACATCTCTAGCCCAGACTTCTAGATGTTGTGCGTTAGGTTCCAAAGCATTTTTATGTTCATTGAGGTTTATTTTACAATTGATATTTCATAATAAATCTGCCTTGAAGTTTCACTGCGTGATGTAAATATACAAATCCTAAATATGAAATCTAAGATGATAAACAGTGGTTTACTTTCTTTTAGCAATGAAAATCCTAGCCACTAAGGAAAGGGAAGTAAAATTCTTTCAACATAGAGCAGAGAGCACACACTAAGATGCACTTGTCCTACATAAATTTCCGCATGCATTCTAAATGAAAATGCACATGCATGTATTTGTTTTTGAGTTTTCTTAATGTGAGAATGACAAAAAGAAAACTAAGTACATACCTGAACTAGCTTTACTCAAAGTGACAATTTAGCAATTTCTTGTTCAAAAATCAAAGGAAGACTAAGACGACACTTTCAATTTTGACTTGAAGACTACTTTCGATACTTCAAAGAATTGATGATTCAAATCAAATACAATAGCAAAAGTATAATCGACTATCTAAAAGAGGAAGACTTTACGACACTATTTTCTTTGACTGAAAACGACATTTGTGACACTTTCAAATCAAAATATGACAGTTCGATTAAGCTACTGTTTGCAAAGGAGAACTGTAAATGATGAAAAATACATAAAAAGAAATTTGTAATTCTTTATCAATGGAGGTTGAATAATACAAAGGAAGAAGGTATCAACAGTGATATATTGATCATAGATAGCAAAAGTACTGAATAGAGCTGAAAACAATGAAGAAAAAACCAAAATATGGAGGTAGAAACAATCTCATTCAATCATAACACCTGTAACATAGGGAAACAAGGATGCATCTCACCTGCAACACATGGGAGGTGCAATGCATCCAAGCTACCAATGAGAGATAGTGCAATGGTCCAGGGACAAGACTGAGCTTGGTTTTCATTCACAGTCTGTAGCTAAGTTCAGGGATTTAAGTTGAGCTAATGATAGCTAGTAAACACAAAGCAAAGGGGCTGATCTAATGAGGTTATTTGAGCTACCACCAGGTCACTTAGGATGTTTGCAAGTCAGATGTTCAATTCATAAAATAACTCAGAGATTGATTGAAGCAGCGTTGATCTACTTTGCGGTTGCATAGCAAAAGTAGTTCAAAGGCTAGCTGGCTTAACTTTAGGCCCCGTTTGTAGTTTATAAAGCAAACAATAGTAACTAAAAATCAAACTATTCACATCCCCAGCAGAGTTTCCATTTTGTTATTGGGAAAACTAATGTCTATTCGGAGTTGCTAGTCCCACTAAGACGGGTAGCTATCTTAGAAACAAAAAGACTAAAGTTACTTGTGTTTTCCTTTATGAGAGATAGATGAGAGAGAAGCAGAGAGTACCAACCTCAGTCTTTCATTTGGCACCTTCCTTGTTTCCTCCCCCCTTTGACAGAGCTTTGCCACTCTTTCTTCACTTGTCCCGCTTCAAAGAACACCTGTAGAGTCAAAGCAACATAATACCATCAAAGCATAGATATCTGTAACCATAAAAAATGTAGGATCAATTGTATATTAACCATACAAATGCATACACCAATACAAGATTCAAAAATATACAAGAATATGGAGGAAAACGTGAATGGCTTCATTGATAAGAGTAGTAGAAGAGAGGATTACAACCGAGCGGTCTGACCCAGCACCATCCTCCCAACATGAAAGCCCTCTTCACCTCATAAAATGCTAGATCACCCAACACTACAATGTTTCACATAGAAACCAACAACACTTCCTTACGAAAATACAAAATTCCAGCCTCTAGATCTCTAGGATGAAGGATCCATATATAGATATTTCTAGGGGCTGAGTTAGCCTCTGGGATTTTGATTAGTGTCATTTCTTTGGTAGTTCTTGGTTCCACTTGGAGATTTCATGATCTCTTACTCATCCCTAGGCGAATTTAGGGAGGCAAGTGTCAAATGAGTAGTTTCTAGAAGATTCTCTGGGTTTCCACCTAGCAAACTACCTCTGTCATTTGTCTGCTCTCACTCATCGCACCCTAGAAAAGGCCTTTTTAGTATGCATCGCACCTTCTGTGTGTAACAGGTGAGATGCATCTCACCCTCAGAATGGAGCAGTCTCTATGGTGCAGTTTTGACCAGTTCTGAGCCGTTTTTCAGGGATAACTTCTGGGAAATGATGTAATCAGTTGACCTTGTTCCTGTAGGGTATGAAACAACACTTTTAGGGGTTTAGGAGCCCTTGGTTTATGGACATATGTGATTGGGGTTACAGTTCCCAAATATGTCTATAACAGAGAAGATTAAGAGGGAAAATGAATATGGAGAGGGGTGAAGAAAACATTATGAGGTCATATGGGAGAGAGGTACTAGTCAAGGTTGTGAGGCATGGAAACTTGAATGAGTGAATAAAGATGCTTTATAATTTATTTTTCATTTAAAAATTATGTTAGTTATTTTTTATTTTTCATTTTTGAAATATATATATATATATATATATATATATATATATTATATATATAAGTTTTGGTTTTTTGTTTAGTGTAGTTTTGTGTTCTTTTTCCATGAATATAGTTTCAAGTTTTGGTTTAAAATATTGTGACCTTTAGAATGACATTATTTTAAATTTTGGTTTATGCATTTACAAGGATTTTTATATTTGTATTAATAGGTCATTATTCACTAAAGTAAATAAACATTGATGTTATTCTATTAAAAAAATCACTCATTTGAGAGTGTGTTATACTTTTCATATTTTATTTTTTGAATTTTATGTTTTTTAATAAAAAGAATAGTAGAGTTTCACTTGGGTTTAGTTGGGTTTATTTCAAGTGGTTTTCAGCAATGATTGTTATCGTCCCCAACTTGTTTCAATTCACACAAGGGACACGATGAACTTTCTTATAATGACTTTAATCATTTTTGTTGAGTCTTAAGAGTTCTCAAAACAATGAAACATGTATATTCCTCATATGGAAAGTATTGTAAGTTTTTTCCTAAAAAAATAGGACCAAAAACATTGAATCAAGAAAATAAGAAATAAAAAAGAACCAAACCCATCAAACTTAAGATGCATAAAATAATCCATTAAAAAATGAATGTAAAGTTACAAACCATATGTTATTATCTCTAGTTTTGCCAAAAAAACTGAAAATTTTTGGAATGTTCAAGCCCTCTGGGCTCAAGAGGCATGATATACTCCACATGAGGAAAAATGTCATTGAAATATGCATGGAATATCAAAGAAGAAAAAAATATGCCATCATCTCTAAATTTTCTCAAAAGATTACAAAAGCATTAGTTACCACAACATATCCATTATTAGGGAATTTCCAAACTATATCCTCATCATAATAGCCTCCTTGAGAGTTCAAACATCCAAACACAAATTAATTTGAATGGTCCATAACCTTCCTCGTGATCTTTGATAACTAAGAGGCTAGCCATACTAGATGCTATAAGATCATCACAATTCATGGCTAATCCAAAAACACAATTTTGTTTCAACTACATCAAAATTTAATATGTTTCATCTACATAAATGTTCAATATGTTTCAACCATATCAACATTCAAGACGAGAACAACATTGTCACAATGGAAGAGAGCTCTTCAATCTCATAGCAATCGAAAATATGAAAATGATGCAAAAATAAAAATAATAATGGAGTACAAATCATGCTTTCATGGAACTTTTATGGAACAAAACATCTTACACTATGATTTAATGAAAAGTATTTGAATGATGCTAAAATAGTGTTCAAGAAAAAGAAGAACCAGTGTACTATTCAAGTTTTCAAGATAATGGATTCCATCATGAGGAAAATGGATGAAAATTGTTATCAAGTACAACAAATTGCAACATAGTAATTAGAGCCAAAGAATTACAAATTTGAATTTTTTAAAAATAATTTATATCTTACAGCTTTTCCTTCTAGAACATCCAATTCTAAAATTGCATTGTACATGACAAAACTGATATTATTGTATGATGTTTGTATTTCACTGTGTAATGATTTTGTGGCTCAATATTTCCAATGGACTTTCCACGCATCAAAGATTATCGCTCTTTTCAAAGGACCTAGCTAGAGAATAATTCCATAAACTTGCAAGTATGGAGAAAAATTGGAAAAGAGAATAAAATTTGTATATTCACTAGTGATCAATACATAAAACAACTAACTTAAGATTAACTTCATGCAAACACTCAAGCTAACAAATACTAACTAAAGCTAAGCATGCTTTATGCTATGTTAATGTGCATCCGCACCACATGCAAAAAAATGTAGCTAAAGCTAAGTGTGTTTTGTGTTATGTTAATGTGCATGTACACCAGATGCAAGCACTAAAGCTAGACTGTCTGCTATGTACATTAAACCCAAGCACTAAAATTAACTGTGTACTTTATGTTTTTTTAATATACATGTACACCAACGCAAGAGAAAATAATAATTTACACTAGCATTAAAGTTAACCGTGTATACTTTATGCTATATTAATATACATATACACCAACACAAAAAGAAATAATAATTATTAACTTATTACAAATTTACCTAAAATCTATAATTTAAAATAGCTTTTAAAATAATTTATATTTTATAAGTTTTGGAACAAAATTATCAAGAAACACTCTAATTAAGAATAAATTAATTAAAATCACATAAAATTCTTACATTAAAAATCAAAATTATTACGCCGTAAGGCGTTTCTCTTTGAAATGAATTCCCTCAAATGCTTTTCTGTTCTAATCATAGCCGTTAGACTTTTTGTTAGATGATTGAACAAAAATCAGTTGTCTGATTTAATAAAAAATATTTTAAAACATTAAAAAACCTTAAAAACGTTTAACTTTCCACTTGACATGTATGCGCCTAGGTTGGGTTGAAGACACATAATTACGGCCTGTTGGGGACCGACGGTAGAGAAGGAATAAATAATAAAGTGAGGCAAGGGGATTTAAGAACCAAGCGGAATCTGCTTTGGAGCATGGTGAAAAAGGTGCAAGGGCTTCTCTGGTTTTTTTGGTTGGGAATATGGTTAGTGATCATCATTTTGTTACTGTGGAAGGCGATACGGTGGAAGTTGTTTGTCTGCGACAGGTATATATTGATATTAAGCAAGAATTGGAAAAAATGGAGCATCGTAGGTCAATGGAATCACGTCATCTATTTGGAAATTATCGTGGTTTTTTTGGCACCCTGTTGCGGTTGATTATGTCTGTGTTGGTCAGTTATGTATATGGTTGTTTCATGGAATATGTGGGTGGAGTCATATATAGGGATAAATATAACGATTCGTTGTTGTGTTGTTTGTATTCTTATAATTGTTCATTATGTTGCAGGTTGTGAGTTCTGTATGTTTTTGCATGAATGTTTACTTGGTCGGTGGTATCGATTATGTTTTTTCGCCTTATACGTTATCATGAGTATCGTCCTCATCAACTCATCTATAACCACCAAGTGTGTAATCTTTACGTTTCTCTTGTTCTGTTGCTTCCTCTTCTCCCACAATAGTCTCTGCAACTCCTGCCGCTACAACACAAGTGTTTACTCTGCCTCCTGCTGCACAGTGCAGGTGAACACTCTCGATGTCGTCACACTCTTTCAAAATAAGAGTCATTTCTTACACCTTGACAGGAAAGTAAATGCACTGAAATGATTTTTTCCTGAGATGATGGGCTGCTAAATTGCTGAAGATGGTGATGACGGTGAGGATGTTGTTTTGGGGAGATTGTGGGGAATTCATTGGGTTTTGGTTTCTCCTAATTGCTCTGGATCCCTTCATTGGAGGATGTTTCCACTCTATCCATTCTGAGTCTTGAACTGCAATTTCTGAGTCCACAAATGCCAGTTTTGCGTCTAACTTATTCTATAACCAATCACTTGTTTCATCTAAGAAAACCTAATTTTGCCTTTGTCTCTTGCTTTTCCATTTGACTTCGACACTTCAGTAACTCCAATAGTGACACCACCACCTCTGTTAGATTATTTAGATGGTGTAAACTTTCTTAATGTTACTCGCGTAATTGTGGCTCTGTGGACGCCATTTCCTCCCACCTGGTGCTCAAAACCCATGTAGATTTGTTTGCTCCAAAACAACCTTCAATTGATGTTGGCAGCATGCTCGTTGGAGCTATCTCTATATAATCGAGTAGGGCTTGATTCATTAGATGAAATCGCCTGATAGTAATACAATCAAATATGCCCACATCAAATCAACATGGGAGTCATCCATTCCAGAAAGATTCAGGGTTGCCCCTTATGCCTTGATTCAGAGCTGCCCCTTTGTTGGCTAGTTTTTCCGTTCCTGAATTAAATTATCTATAAACATGGAACAATTTTATCACTTCAAATGTCCTCAATTACATAACAATCATTTGTAGTATTGTGGGATTAGCAAGTATTGCTCCCTTTATGTTATTGACTTGTTTTATTACTAGCAAAGTTGTATCGATGTTCCAATAATGTATTCTTGTTTGGTGTGAGAAGCATCCTAAGTCCCCTGTGGATGTCTGCATTGGAAGCCCTGCAAACTATGCGTTGAAAGATCTGTGTTTGGATTCGTTGTAGTTGTGGGTTTATATGTGTTTCATACTGAGATGTGTGAATGCGTTGACCATTGCATATGGTGGAGCAACTTCTTTTATATAGAATCATTGTGTGGCCGCTGCAATTTACTGCCATGTGGACCTGCGTTGAAACTTGTTTTGGAGATCTGCATAAAAACGTGTTGAAGCCTATGATTGATATTTCCATTGAACCATGGAGCAGCGCTAGGCCATTGATTTATAAAACTAGTCGTGGTAGTGTTGAGATTGTGCAACTTAAAACAACATGATTTTGCATCTGTTGGTTGTTCCGCTGATGGAGTCATGAGCACTGATATGTATCCTCCATAAGTGAATCGTAATTTTGAAATATCTCATACATACTTGTTAGGAAATTACTCACAGTACCACAGAGGTTCATCCTGATGTGTGTTGTCGGTATCATCTGATCCTATGCCCATTTTAATCTTCGACGGGGTTAATTTGAGCTCAGATGAGAGTTGATGTGTGTAGAGAATATGTTCATCAACTTATTATGGGAGAGCGTACAACTATGGTTGCACAATGGAGAGCTTGACTGTACATGCCTGTCTAGTGAGACTACGTGTTTGTGTGGACAGACTGCTTTGCTTAGTAGTGGTTGCATGAATCTAGAATGGAAAATAGAGTTGACTGTGTAGGTTTGATGTTCCATGTCTCGGTGATATCCAGCATGCCTCGAAATGTTAGCCCGTTCATCGACCAATCTAATATTTCCAAGGAGTCATCGCACAGGGACATGGCAATTCTGCCACGTGAATTCAGAGCGATGGTGACTGTGTACATTCCAATTTGTCATGAGTCATTCCAATTTGTCATGAGTCAGAGAAAATCCATTCCTCTGCTATTTTTATTCATTCCACCTTTTCATTTTAAAGTCCAAATTATTGGGATTCGTGAAGTTTTATGCACCCTCCATCCTTAACGAGTTCCTTATACCAAAATTTAGAAAGATCTAAAGGTAAGTATCAACCTCCCACAGGCCTCTTGAGATTCCTCCATCGAGAACAAAATGTATCCTTTGTTTTCTCCCTCTGTGAGCAGACAAAGGGCTGGTTTCCATGGCACTTCTCAATCGCATGTTCCTACGTAAGTCAGTCCTTTGAGAATGAAATTGGTCCACACTGCTTTGGCTCTGCTATGGAGGAATAATGTATTGTGAAGCATATGTCTCTGTTCCTAACTGACATTAGGCCCATCGTACAGTAATGAGTATATCTATGATGGTTGCATAATCTTGCTTACAGTGTGGTAATATCTTATACCAATATGTGCACTATCTAACTTTCCTTGAAACAGAAACTTCCATTATCACTATTAACGCGTTAGTATGAATTTTAAAATTCTTGAGAAATCTTCATCCATCAAACCTATTCTTCTCTGTCCTGACATATGGCTTGCAACAACTCTATAAGTTTACAATCTAATGGACCACCCAGCAACACAACACAATATTGTAACACAACACAATATTGTTCACATTTGAATCACCTAGTAAGTTATTGGTGTCTCTTGTTATCATTTGATGAACCCAATGCCTATGTAAATTGTACTTATTTGGATACTAGAACCAGGAACCAACATATTATAACAGGGCGATCAAGAGAGATCCCCAATTTCCTATTGCAATGGCAACAGGTGTCTCCACGAGGCTAATTTGGGCCCAACCATTGATATATCTATTATTACTATTACATGGACTGAAATGCACTCACACAGTAACAATAATCTAAGACACCATTACTCTATGAGATTTTTTTTTATTGTGGGAAGGGAACCTTCTTCCATGTGGCAATCTGACTAATAAAGTCTACTAATCATCTCTATGGAATTAAGTATGTAACATCTTATGAAGAAACACATACAAGAGAGTGGGAGGAAATCAATAGAGGGGCTGCTCCTTTGCGTTTCGTTCTCCTCGACTCCCCATCTTCGGAATGGTCAAGCCTCATTGCAGTTGCCCAACAATAACAATATCCATACATTGGTGGAGCTCAGCCGCTGCAGCTCATTGTACATATTAGTATTGAGCTTTTTATTCAGGTCACTACCTTATTCGAGTTCCCCTTATTTTTTTTTCTCAGATTTTGAAATAGAATTCCAGTTTAAGCTTGATATTCTGCACACCAACTATTACGTGCCTCTATTTACCTACATTTCATTTACAGTGTGGTTCCTATTAAATTCGATTGATTTTTACAGTGATTGTAGCTGAGTATCTAACGTTCTCCGTAGCCCTCTTATTTAATTTTGAATTTCCTCCAGATTCAACATGAGGATCTTTTGTTTCCATTGGAATTTTTAACCTCTGGGCCATTCCTTTCTCTGAGAGTGAAAATGGTCAGTATTGCTCTGGTTTCCTACGGTGAAGCATCTATCTCCTATCAGTCACTGATAGTAAGCCCTTTGTCTAGCAGGAAAAATATAAACACGGTCTGGTTATTGCACGATTTACTTACAATGTGATAATGTCTGAAAGTTAAACATGGTCATATGTGCAATATCTAACTTCTCTTGAAACGTGAACCGTCATGAACATTGTGAAGGCATTAGCATGAATGTTAAGGTCTTGTACAATTCTCTTCCATCAAAGCTCTTTTTTTCTCTCCTCATTTATGGTCTCTCCTTGTAAGCGTGCTACCTGATGAGACACCTAGGAAAACATAATACAGTATTGCTTCAGACTTGCTACCTGATGAATCATCTAGGAAAACAGAGCTTGCTCCCTGATGAATCAACGAGGAAAACAAAACATACTATTGTTTCAGACTTGACTCACCAAGGAAGCTGTTAATCTCTCTTGTTATCACTTGCTAAACCCACTGCCTATGTACACTGTACTTGGATACCAGGAACTAGAAGCTAAATCACATAGAGTTTCAGTCTTCAAGTAAATCAGCATGTGATTATGATATGTTCCCTGCAGGCTCTGTCAATTATGATCCGTGTTTTCCTCGGCTGAAGATGCCTCCACAAACCTAATTGTAGCCTCAATTATTGAAAAATCTATAAAACTTCCACGAGGCCGAACTTGACCACAGAATCTAAGTTCCAAAAGCCATATTGCACCATACATCAAATAGATGAACTAAGTATCAACAATAGAGCTCTTCAATCCTTAGAGACTTAAAGCATTGGTAGTCATTACATGTCTGGCTGAATGCCAACTGTGTCTAAAAACTACAAGCACCTAGGGAGCTCCTTAAATAAAAGGAATTCAATGCAATGTACTTTTATTTCACTTACATGCCAATCAATATATTTTATTATTGAAGAATCATGTAAGTCCTTTATGTCACAATCTTATGTTGTGGACCGGATTTTTAAATTTTATCCTTTATCTCTCTGTATAACAACTCAAATGGAGATAGTTAACAACTCTGCCCTTGATGTTGCCATTTTCAAGAACTCCTGCAGACCCACACATGTTCTAGAATTTTTCCAATATGTTGGTTATCTATTAACTGTAGGCAGAGACTACCCTTGATGTTGCCATTGTCAAGAACTCCTGCAGACCCACACATGTTCTAGAATTTATCCAATATGTGGGTTATCTATTAACTTTTGGCAGATAAAATATTTGAGTTGTATTGTTTTTATGTGACAAACCCAGTATTTTTGTTCTCTAATCATAATGTTGAAACTAACTCATGTGATAATCTTTATGGCCAAGAATAATGCTCAAAACTGATGCTGAAGGAAACATTATGATTAGATTACATATTAACAAGAGTAGATGGTTTACCTATTATTGACTATAGTAGAATGTATCCATTGCAATTACAAACTAGCTACAAGTGAGTATTTGGCTTCTAGTCTTGAATTAACACTGAATGTTTTACCTCAGCTTTTGCTTTGAGATATGGAAAGGATCCATTTTGAAATATGGAAACGATCCATTTCAGGGTTCTCCATGAATACATTGTATATTTCTTTGCAACAAATTTTTTTATTCATTTTATAAATCTTTAAAAAAGAAACAGTCAGAAAGCTATCAGGAATGATACTAACCTGTCATAAGATTTAACATCATTAATCTTTAAAAGTTATTCAGGATTTGTATTACTTAATTATTCTACACATCATTAAGAACCTTGATGAGAATGTCAAAAGCAATAACACATTACATTATTTTCCAGGTCATCAACAAAATCTCAAAAAACTATTATACATTACTCTTTTCAACCAAATAAATTCATTTGGCCAATTTATTAGACTGAAAGTTACAGCTGAATTTTAAATGAAAATCTTTTTTTTTATAAATATTAAAAAAAATACATATTTTATATCATTTACTTCATATATAAGAATATTAACATCATGGAAGGATTATAAACCACATGATATGTAGATTTGCAATCCATTATATAGTGGGATTCCCATGACAATCGTTTAACATAAATATGTTTCAACCAAAAGTACAGACTATGTGTGGAACCAGAAACTCGATTATGAAAGTGTCTTCTTTAGATGTCGATCCTGCTTTGAGACAGATCATCTAGCCAAAAATTGCCCAAAAGTCTCCAAGAAAAATTCTACTAGAAAAAACCACCACAGATCTACATGGTGGGAAGGAACACAAAAAGAACACTACATTGTCATCAAAGAAGAATACTCTAGAGAAAACTCTGAATCACAAGAAATCGTGCAAGAAAGAAACAATGCTGAAGACAAGCAAAAAGAAAGCCCTTCGCAACAACAAAAAAGTGAACTCGATGACCCCTCAAGCATCAACAGTTATGAGGATTTGAATACCACACAAAATAAATCTTCATTTAACAACAAAGCAGATCTCCTAGACCAAACTTCTTCTCTGACTATCTTCAAAAGGACGAACACAATAGATCACGAAACTAAGACACCAATGTCCCAAGAACCAGAAGAGATGAAGGAGATGCAAGATAAAGGAAGTTGGAAGACTGTAGAGAAAAAAAGAAAGCTACAGCACCAATCTTGCCAAGAAAGATGAGGAGCCAGACAATTAAAATCTAAGAAAATTATAGGTCCGATAGACCAATTTGGTCTCATTGGACATTAACTACTATCATTATCATCATCATCATCATCACAAAAGCATTTCCATAATATTTTCATTGTAAGGATAATGGTAAGACTGAAAACCTTTTGTTGTCATCAATTTCAAAAACTAAAATGTAGAAGAACTTCGGTCATTTGATGTAGAGATGTCATTTCTAGTTGCATTTGTATTGATAAGAAACTTAGATATGCTTCATCTCAATCTCCTAGAAGCAACTTCATTTGCCACCAAATCATCTTTGATACTCTCCAACATCCTTACCATAATTGTCATAGTTGGTCTTTCTTATGGGGAATGTTTTGAACAAAGCAAGCCAACATGTAGCAAAGATAGTAGACATTTGTATACTTTTTTTCATTAAATTCATCTCCACACACCTCACTAAAAAGGCTACATAATAAGGTAAGGATACACACTTCATGGATAAGAATGTTAACATCATGGAAGGATTATAAACAAAATGATATGTAGATTTGCAATCCATAATACAGTGGGATTTCCATGACAACCGTCTAACATAAATATGTTTCAACAAAAGTACAAAAATATTGCTATAATATTGTCATTATAAGGATAATGGCAAGACTGAAAACCTTTTGTTGTTATCAATTTCAAAAACTAAAATGTAGAAGAACTTTGGTCATTTGATGTAGAGGTGTCATTTCTTGTTGCATTTATATTGATAAGCAACTTCGATATGCTTCATCTCAATCTCCTAGAAGAAACTTCATTTGCCACCAAATCATCTTGGATACTCTCCAACATCCTGACCACAATTCTCATAGTTGGTCTTTCTTATGGGGAATGTTTTGAACAAAGCAAACCAACATGTAGCAAAGATAGTAGACATTTGTATACTTTATTTTTATTAAGTCCAGCTCCACACACCTCACTAAAAAGGCTGCATAATGATACTAACATGTCATAAAATTTAGCATCCTTAATCTTTAAAAGTTACTAGGGGTTTGTATTACTTAATTATTCTACACATCATTAAGAACCCTCATGAGAATGTCAAAAAGCAATAACACATTATTTTCCACGTTATCAACAGAATCTCAAAAAAAAGTTATACATTAATCTTTCCAACCATATAAATTCATTTGGCCAATTTATTAGATTAAAAGTTACAGTTGAATATTAAATAAAAATCTTTTTATTTATAAATATTAAAAAACACATTTCTTTATTATTTACTTCATGGATAAGAATGTTAACATCATGAAAGGATTATAAACAAAATGATATGTAGATTTGCAATCCATAATATAGTGGGATTTCCATGACAACCATCTAACATAAATATGTTCGACCAAAAGTACAAAAATATTGCCATAATACTGTCATTGTAAGGATAATGGAAAAACTGAAAACCTTTTGTTGTTATCAATTTCAAAAACTAAAATGTAGAAGAAATTTGGTCATTTTATGTAGACGTGTCATTTATTGTTGCATTTGTATTGATAAGCAACTTGAATATGCTTCGTCTCAATCTCCTAGAAGCAACTTCATTTGCTACTAAATCATCTTTGATACTCTCCAACATCCTTACCACAACTCTCATAGTTGGTCTTTCTTTTGGGGAATGTTTTGAACAAAGAAAACCAACATGTAGAAAAGATAGTAGACATTTGTATACACTGTTTTCATCAAATTCATCTCCATACACTTCATGAAAAAGGCTACTTTCAATTACCTCATTCACATTGTTTGGGTATGCAAAGTTTACTCAATTGTGCAAGTTTAGATCTCCCACAAACATGTGAGTAGTTGGTTGTTTTCTAGTGAGCATTTCCAATCACATAATTCCATAGCTATAAACATCTCCATGGGTGGAAACTGTTCCACAGAGTCCATACTCTACAGCGAAAAAAACCTTCATTAAATCTTACTCAATAAATCGATATAAATATTGTTAATGAGAGGAAAAATGAAAGTGATGTTTAAGAAAGTCATACCTGGGGCAATGTAGCCAATTGATCATCTTAAAGCAAGTGATGAAGCATGTGATTTGTAAAGCTTTCACCAATTAGTCTTGCAATACCAAATTTTGTGACATGGCCTAACATATTTTCATCCAAAAGTACATTATTAGGTTTTATATCACAATGCACTATTTTCATGGTGAAGATATTCCATGGCATGGGCCACATCTATGACAATGTCTAATCTTTTTTTCAACCCCAATTTACATACATCCTCACCATTGTTGCCATCTTTATTAGGGTACAAATTTTTCTCTAAGCTTCTATTAGACATAAACTCAAACACTAAACCTTTGAAATGCAAGTAATTATCGTTTCAGACAATCAGATAAAATTCCATTTATTTACTCGAACTCGGTTTTTGTGATAATGTTCGTTAACTCTTTCCCTATAGAAAGTTCAGTTTTTTCAATCATTAATTTTTTTGTATCTGTTTCTCATCTCTTTTAGAAATCTGTTGTCTTTTCATTCTTTCAGTAGCTTACATTTGCACAGTTTCGTTAGTGTCTGTACTTACATTAATATAAATTTGAGTTGGTCGTTTAGGGTTTTGTTGCCTGTTCTGTAACACCCTTTTTTTCATTGTGAATGTAAAATTTTCTTTAGGGCAATATTTAGATTCCTGGTAGGACTTTGATTTTACTTGGTTTGAATTTCATGTGATATTTATTATTCTATGACTTTTGGTCAATATTAATTGTATAATTAAGGTTTGTTATATTCTCACGCTTTTGCGCATAGTTGGTTTGTGATATGTGTACTTCTCAAACGTTTCAGTTCTATGAAGAATTTGGCTCAGAAATATTTTTGAAATTTGCATCTCTATGTTCAATGTGCTTTCTTTACAGGTCTAAGGGTTCTTTTGAACTAATTGAGATAGTAATGTTCATTTCATTGTAAGGACCATGTATTACAAAACATAATGTCGGTGATGTACATTTATTAAGCTCCCTGGTGTGGTTTGCCTCTCACAATTTTAATCTATTTGATGGACAGTAGGTTTTAGGTTTTGAAGATCTATTGAGGAGTGGTATTTGCAGTCTCTGCTCTAGCTAGGGAACGGAGGAATATTCAATCGGCGTGGGTGTTTAGAGGGGAAAAAAAAGTTATGGCTGAACTGGAGCATTTGCTACGAGAAGCAGCTGGTCGAACATCTACCAATGATGGAAAGAAAAACCGAAATCCTACGAAAGGGAGGCTGAAAGATTCTGATTCAGATGATGGAGGTGACTCGAAATACATTGATGACGATGATTCAGATGATGTTGGGATAGCAAATAGGAAGGCTTCTGGGTCAAGAATGACCCTGAAAAAGAGATTTGATTCTGGTGACAAGGATGATGATGACAAGGGTCGCCGTGATGATTCTGATAGAGAATTATCCATAGGAAGTGATTTATACAAAGATGATGAAGATAGGAAGCAGCTTGGGAAAATGTCTGAATTGGACCGGGAGTTGATTTTGGCAGAACAAGAAGAAGCAAGGGGAAATTATTTAATGCGTAAAAGGGCTCGCCAAAACGAGATTAGCAATCAACAACGGAAAGAAACAAGGCCTCCATCTTCATGGATGCGCTCTTCTGTGAAATCGACAAGGCCTGTAAAAGAAAATGCTTTGAGTGAATTGGTAGCAAGGCGGCAGAAAGCACAGGATTCTGACATTCACCATAAGCGGAGAGATAATATTGGTTCATCTAAGGGGCAGGATTCATCACCTAGTAGAAGAAAATATCATGCGAGTCTGAGCCTTAGTTTTTCATCCTCTAGTGAAGGAGAAGGAAGTGGAAGCAGTGGCGAAGAATCAGATAGTGATGGTGATGGTCCCGGCTTTGTTGACACTCCCATCTTTGAAGATATTAGAAGCATAACAATAAGGAGATCAAAACATGCCAAGTGGTTTATGGAACCATTCTTTGAGAATATCATTGTGGGCTACTTTGTAAGAATTGGGATAAGAATGTCCAGGTCAGGACAGAGTACTTACCGTCTTTGCATGGTAGAAAACGTTGATGCGACAGACCCTGATAAACAATACAAGTTTGAGAACCGCACCACATACAAGTATTTGAATTGTTTATGGGGTAGCGAAGCAGTGCAGAAAGATGGCAGATGGCCAGGGTGTTTGATTCACCTCCACTTGAGAAAGAGTTTTCAGATTGGGAACGGGAATTAGAACGCAGTGGTGGTTGGATGATTAGTCGAGCAGAAATTGAGGAAAAAATAAATGTGCTAAAAAAGATAAATCAATTTGTGTATTCTACAGAAACTGTAAAACAAATGTTGCAGGAAAAGAAGTTGGCTTCCAAAAGGCCATCGAATGTGGCTGCTGAAAAGGACAGGGTTAGAAGAGAGTTGGAGCTCGCGGAGAGCAGGCATGATTATTCAGAAGCTGAGAGAATTAAAGTGAGATTGAAGGAACTAGAAGTCCTTTCTCTTCAGAGCAAAAGCAAGGATGCAAAAGCCTTGATGTTAGCATAAATGAATAAGAAAAACAAGGCTGAAAATTTCAAGAACGCTTTTGAGATCAAGCCTCTAAACCTTAATATTAAAGCAGGTGAAGCAGGGTATGATCCTTTCACTCGGTGTTGGACTCAATCTCAAATTTATTATGATACAAAGGCAAAGGTTGTTGAAGACAACACTAATGCGAACAAAGAAGCAGATGCAGCCAAAGTAGAGGAAGCCATAGCAATAGAAACTGTTGAGGATGATGGAAAGCTTGTCGACACTGATGCTCCTGTATCAGAAGATGCAAAGGTGTATTCTTTGCATGATTTTGAACTTCCAATTTCACTTGTTGGACTGCAGAAGTATAGGGGTGCTCAAGGGGCCCCTTTAGCTTTTATGGCTAGAAAGCAGAAGATTGAGTCAACTTGTTGAGTGCAAGTTCCTAGTAATGATGGAAGGAGGCATAATCTGACATTAACTGTGAATGATTACGAGCGTAGAAGAGGCCTGCTGTGAAAATAAATAATGATATTTTCTCTGCTTGTTGGTTTCCCCATTTAATTTTTATATGAAAGATTTGGAAATTTCCTTTTGGCATTGCCAAAAACATATGCAGAAAAGCCTTAAAGTGAACATTTTGTAAATTTTTTCAAATTCTATATGTAGTGTGCCATTATAGGCACTTTAAAACACAACTGCAATAACCTAGTCAACCAAGGATTGTCTCTTAACAGTAGCAACATCATGGATTGTTGGCAGGCATGAAATCAACAATGTGTTAGAAATATAGGTTGTATTTTCTTGACATCTAAAGTTCAAGGGTGTTTTTTTGTTTCATCCATTCTGCTAAAAAATGGTATATAATGTTCCAAAAGGATTCCTTTCCTCTAAGTAACGCTATTCCACTAAAACTTATCATGCAATTGGTGAAACATGGCATTTTATGTTGTTTGAGATTGATGTTGAGTGATGCCTTTTTCTAAATTATTGTTGAAATATGTAGTGTTTTTCATGTTCATGTAATAAATGCTACGTTTTATTAATTTCTGTTGTTGTAGTATAGTTTGCTTAAATGCTTTTAGAGTTGTGGTTGTTTTGTTGCGCTTAATTGTTTATTCTTGCTTTTGATTGATTGCAATGCTATCTAATAAGCAACTATCTTTTACATGGTAAAAAAGTTTGGTTGAATCGAGGAAAACATTCGAAAATCTGGAAGAACTTTGGTACAACCAAATAATTCGATTCAGTTGGGATTTGTATAGTCAATCTGTTGTTTGTCCAAAACTAAACCAAACCAAATCCAATTTTAACCTAAAAAAATCATCTTCCCAACAAACCCTAAAGAATTCTTAAGAAAATGCATTTTAACTTTCAAGCCACCAATGAATATGTTATTTGCCCATTTCTTCTCCCTGTCCTCCCAATGCCTATCACTACTCCCTCGTTTAGGAGCTAGCCATGGGAGATTTCAGGAGACTATGTTGCTGCTAATGCCTAGAGAGGTTTGTCTATTCTGTTCATGTGTGAAGTCTCGAGGAGACTGCATTTGTAGTTGGGACACTATTGCGTGCACCTTAAAGGCCTCCTTAGACCTTCATAAACAAAGTTACACTCAAATGAAGCATGCCAACCAAGCCAACATACTAAATAAGTAGCTTCCACTAGGTATTTAATCATATATTCTCTGTTTGCTATGTGCTTATTGAATTTTTATTTTTCAACTTGAAAGGGTGTACCTAATGTCTGTGCATATCCTTCTTACTTTCAGAACACCTAGAACAGTTTACATGGCCTGCATTATCAAAAGTAGAATCACAACGCACGCAAACAAATACATACGCCCACCAAGCACAAGAAAATAGTGTGATGGCTATCAACTTTTTTAAATCGAACTTGTAATAATCTCAATAATAAATCTAATGTTCTTTAGAGAAGACTTGCTACTCTAGTTTTTGCTGGGTTTCGTACAATTTATAGTGTGATAAGGAAATACATTTCTTGAAGGGATTGCATCAGAAGGTTCAACGGACCTTTGAGCATTTTTTTAGGGGTTTATGTTATCCAATCATTAAAATTTTTGATAAATTTTGAATGATGCACAGAAGTTGATGCTAAAAGAAGTCAGTATGGAGCGACCAACCCTTAACATGGCGTTGGGCTCTTGTACGAGACTTAGTCAACTCAAATTCACCTCCTACACAAACTCTGATATGCTTCAAGCAAGAAATGCAAGATAGGTTATACTTGAAGGGGAAAGCAGAGGAAATCATGAGGCAATGGATTCACGTAAGGCAAGTACCTGGTCAAAGGCATCAAACAATATTTTTGATGGCTTCAAGTCCATGGTGATGAACTTGGAAGTTCCTCGACTCACTTCTCAGAGGACTCTCAACCAAAATATCCAAAGAAAAATGGACCTACTTAGTATAAATGGTTTGGAGAATGCTTTACAAGTAGCTCTCGAGTTTGAGGCCAAAGCTTCAGAAGAAAATGTACTAAGCCTCCACCAACTAAACCAAGGTTCTCGAAGCCTTATCTTTTAGAGCTGTCTCTATTAGTAACTCAGGGCAGCCTTTAAATCAGGGAAATGACAAAGGTAAGAAAAAGTATAGTAGTTATCATAAATATGCATGCATGATAACTACAGGGTATTGCTCAAAAATCTTGAATAACATAGAACCAGTGTTATTGGAACCAGACTGGAACTGGTGAAATCAGCGGGTTCGGTCTTTTTGACACCCAAACAGGTCTGGTTCGAGGTCTGGAACTGGAAATGGCTAGCTTAGTATTGCACTGGATGGTTAGATACCAAACTGGCCAATTCTGCACAATTTGATTAAAGATGTTCCAAACGTAATTATTTTTTAGAAAAAAACAAGAATTTTTGAGTGGGGTAGCCTAATATCAAGCCTATGGCTTTAGTATTTCTTATGCAATTCATAACATTACCATGAAATGACTTTGGATGTTTGAGAGTAGGTCTCACCTCATTGAATTTCATATGGAGAAAGTAAAATTTTAGATCTCACTCAGAATTTAGTAGACTTGAGAACCTTTTTCAGTATTTCAGGATTGTGGGGATTTCCACATTTCCATTGGATTTTGTTATGTATGAGGGTATGAATTAGTAATTAATCAAGAACACTAAGCTCTCTGTGTACCTTAATGTTAGTGACATTGGTTGATGAACTCTTCTCTCAGAACCCTACTAAAAATGTACCCATCACTGAAACAAAATCTTGACTTGAGATGCTACTTTTTTTTCTATCTTATTTTAATTCTTAGAGGGTGATAGTGATGATGGAGATCCTAATATAGACAATGATTTTGATTATATGTAGGTATTTTTTGTAACATGATTTTTTTTTTTTTGATGCTAACGGTCATCTGGACCCTGTTTGTTGATGTTTTTTCCGTTTAGAGATGGATTGTACTACCCTGTTTGTTGATGTTTTTTTTGGTTTAGAGATGGATTGTCCTTGATGTTGTTTTTGTTATTTGATTCTATAAGACCTAGATAATGCAAGGGCCACACAATTTCCACTGAAGCATCCACTTGGGTTAGCCTCTATGTTTTGGATGATTACACAATAGATAAAATTGGCCGACACTTATACAAAATTCCATCCGGCCAGATAGTCGATGCTCAATCCTACTTTATATTTTCTAAGCACAACCAATAACTCCACGACGATAACATGATCGCTATTTAGCAAATACACTGGTTGCCCGCTCAAATGGCTGGTACCTATAATCATATCCCTGTATGGATAAAAACTGATGACTACGAGTTACGTTGGCTCTATACATTGATGACAGTTTCTTTAAATTTGCCAACAATCACTGTACTCTAGTATAGACTAAATGGACACTGGAATTTCCATTATCGAGAAGATGGAATCTTACCCAAGGCATTCACAAAAGTTGTTGCCAACCCACAACTGGTTGAAAATAATCTCCATGATCATAACAAACTTTATGCCCATAATATGCACAAATGGTAACACATGATACATCTCTCAAACCAATGGAGTCCAACTAAAGTCTAATCTGAGATCCTCCATTCTCAACACTTTATACATAAAAAAACTTGTATGTAATCGGCCTCTCTTTGCACTTTTTGGGGCAATTGCTAGTTATATTAAGTCACTTGAAAAATGGGTCTCCTACAATGTATTTTAGGTATTAGAGGAGGGAAACGGTTATTTCCATTGATTGAGGAATCATTTAGGCAATTTCAGTCTTGTAGAAAAGATTTTTGTTGGTTCAGGCTGGGCCCAAAACTTTTTCGTTGTCATCTAATTAATGAATGCATTAGGTTGACCATAACAAAATATCCATTTTCAGAATACACATTATTGTCCAGCCTTGCTTTCAACAATGCCCATTCACATGTGGCTATTCTTCCCCACTCTATTCCTTACCACTCTATGCCTTGCCTTACGGCGTTTCCTTTGCAACATAAAGTGCAAATGCTAGTTTATAAAAACACTGAAACAGAAAATTTTAACACTAAAAATTCATAAAGAATATGCTCTGCATTCTGATATTTTCATCTTATTCAAATTTCCCTATTGAAAAAGAATAATTTCCCATCAAAATTTATATTCTGATAATTTGGTCTTATTCAAAATTCTGTGTTACAAAATAATCATTTTCTGTAAACATAGAATCCTGAATACTGGTTGGAACAGAATCTCTGACCTGTAAAACTCGTCAAACAAATTACAGGAAACTTGTTTTCACTGATTCATCTAAACGCTTGGCAGTATCATATTATACTCCGCACAGATTGAGTTTATTAGTGTGAAATGCAGGGACCTTTGCTTCTTAAGGGATTAGTTATGTCATTAGTTATTTCATTGAAACTGCTCACTGCCTAAGGCCAGCAAACGTTGTTGGATTCGAGCGCTAAGACGAGGCATTTAAACATTATCATGTCGCTGCGAAGCTGCCCTGGTAATGAAATTTTCTGGGTCGATTTTCGCTCCAAGTTACACAAATATACTTCCAGATGGTTGTCAACTATCATTACCCACCCATTGTTTACTACGACTGAATAAACCTATGGCATTCGGGCATACATATATCATGCAGTTCATGCGATTCTCCAGCACCTCGAAAATCATTTAACCTCCACATGCGGATGCTGCCCCCACGTTTCTCTCCCTGAAGTATTAACACCAATCGCCCATCGGAGCCACTTAAATCAAGAAATGCTGGGTACGGGCGGATGATTTTGCAAATCTCTGGCAATGTAATTAGTGTCCAA
The DNA here is from genome assembly GCA_000404065.3 of Pinus taeda. Lineage (NCBI taxonomy): Eukaryota > Viridiplantae > Streptophyta > Pinopsida > Pinales > Pinaceae > Pinus > Pinus taeda. The sequence continues at coordinate 5,518 of APFE030162698.1, read as the reverse complement.
CTACTCTTTGCAATATCGAATGCTGCCATGAAATAGATGGCACGCCTTGCCATTATCCAATAAAACTTTCTATTTGAATGGAAACCCTTGCCACAAGGATAAATGAAGAAGGGTACTTTCATGGAAACCCTAGTCCATGCATTGGACTCTGAATCATAAATCTGCAACACCATTACATACCCAGTTCGTTCTTTACCAGTAATTTGACCGAGCAAGACAGTGCAACGCCTCAGGGTAGTGTCGAAGTGCAGTGCATTGAAATCCCAATGTGGGTTAAAATCGGCAGGGCGAGGGAGTTGTCTCCAGGTTCTGGTAGCAGGATTGAATAGGGAAAGATTCAATCTGTCTCCATTTCTCGTACAGAGGCAGATGCTCTGGCATGAATCCACAATGATTAGGTTATTAATTGGAGAAAGGGCTTTATAAATATTTATATCCGAACCACCACCGTGTGCTAATTCTATGACCACGGCTCCTGATATAGGGGGATCCCAATAGAGTTGAATGAGAAATGCAGGGATTGAATTCACTGAAAAGTTTGGATCAATTCTTTGCAGGGCATCGCCAGGAAGTAACAGATTTTTGCATCGTTTGCTGACAATCCTCATTCTGGCAACATCCCGAACAGGAAGCCTAGCTAAAATCGAACACAGTAAACTGTCGGGCAAGGCATCCCAAATATGCGTTTCTGTTTCCATCCGTTGATTGACAGCACAAAAAAGTTCAAAGGACACATCAATCAAGAACAGAGGTTTCTGTTTTCATATGTTGATTGACTGCGCAAAAAAATCTACTGTAATTTTACATCAATCAAGAACAAATAACCTTTAATTGTTCCTTACCTCCTCAGCTTCACAAAACATAAATACCATAATTTCATTAGCAAAATTGGATTTAAATAAAAATAAGTTAGTAAGTTTCAGTGCTATAGCCAAAAAGACTAAATATTAACTTAATCATAGGCTTCCATGTGAGACTAAATCTTAACTTATTAATAGGCTTCCATTTTCTCACAGAAAAATAAAAACGACTGAAAAGTAAAGGAATTGTTTTTAGTGCAATTGTTTTGGAAGGTTTTGTTGTGGATTTTTTTAGTTTAATTTCTCTAAAATCTGGCCCTAATTCATTGAAATCACATGTTTGATGGGTAGACCTGCACAAAAAAAGTGCCCCAGGGTTTTGCGGGCTTTAAATAACTCAAATCAAAATTTCACCACAATTGTTTTTGCCAGATTTTGGCACTTGAAACTCCAAAAAGTGGCACTAAAGACAACTCCAAAAATAAATGTCATAGTTTCATTAACAAAATTGATATTAAATAAAAATAATTTAATAAGCTTTTAAACCTAAAACTTAAACTAGACAATTGCGATTGGCCGACGGTTGGAGCCGAGCTCAGGAAACGGCGAGGGTTTCTGAAACATTAGGGTTTACAACGGAAAGTCTGGAAGAGGAGCAACAGTGGAAGTAAGGGCAGGGGACGAACATCTGGAGTGGAATCAAACCAATAGCAGTGCAGAAGGGAGAAGGGAAGGCTCATAAAACCAGGAGGAGCTGAAAGGCACCATGGCGGGAAGAGATCCCCTCCTACAAAAATGTAACGACGGGAGAAGCAACTGGAAGCGGACTACGAAGAGAATCAGGGGGAGAGAGTAGGGATGCACCGATGATGGGAAACCAATGGCAAACAAAATTAGGAGGCAGATGCCTCCCTAGAGCCCTAAAAAAGCTGAGGTTCGTGATCCCGAACACCAAACTTGAAGAGTATTGATGCTACATGAGAGATCACGCTCTGATATGTAAGTTTGTAGGGTTCTGGCCGGTTGAAAAAGACCTGGCAAGGTGGATACAACAAAGATGGAAACCGAAAGGACATATAGATTTGAAGCTGGGGGCAAAGGGATTTTTTACAGTGATATTTTCTAACCTAGAAGACAAGGAAAGAACCTTTGAAGGGGGTCCGTATTTCATGAATAACGCAGGTTTATTCATGAGGCACTGGGAAGACTGTTACAATCCTGATCAAGAAAGATGCTGGCAGCACCTATCTGGGTTCGATTATTTGGCCTACCAACAGAGTTCTGGGACTTGAAATCTTGAAAGGAATAAGCAATGCGATAGGGTCATTTGTCAAAGTATCAGAGTCTACAAAGAGAGATACACATCCTATGTGAGGATATGTGTATATATGAGCATATCAGATCCCCTGTTAGAGTACATAGAGTTAGAGTACCATCATGAAGTATGGTAGCAACTGATGGATTACGAACATATACCTTTGAGGTGTAGAAGGTGCCATGAATATGGCCATCTCTTTAAACAATGCCCATTGAATGTTGCGGAGGAAACAACAAGGAAAGCGGAAGTAGAAAGGAGAAGGACTGAAGAAACAAAAGGAGCGGATGAGGGTTTCCAAGAAATCCCAAAAAAAAGGAGGCCCGAGAAAGAAACGGTAAGCATACCACAAACCACTAAATCAGTGCCCGTAGAATGTCAAAATAAGTTCAATATACTCCAAGGAGAGGAAGGAGAGATAGAAAAAGAGGAAAACGCAGAAGCACCTATGGACTCTACCAAAGATACAAAGGAGACAAACTCAAACCAAGGAAATATGGAAAAAGAAGGGAGAGAGGAGAACGTACATATATTAATAGAACAATTGCAGATGGAGATTGATCCTCAAAAGAAGAGTGGAAATGATGAGGAATGAGTAATGAAAAGGCTGTGACAGGACTGGAGGAACTTGGATGAGAGGTTCATCCCAGAAGAGCAAACACAGTTATAGAAGGAGATGTTTCAGAAATACAAGGAGAAGAAGGGAGGCCTTATGACAAGTCCTCTGGAACAAACAGGAATGCAGGAAAGACAGAGCATGGGAATGGGCAGTTTTGGGAAAGGAAGTAGGAAAAAAGGAAGACGGACGATTAGTGAAACTATATAGGTGGTAGGGGAGACCCTGGTAAACTCAAGAAGAGTCATACCTCTCTCAGAGGTATTCAACAACATCCAAAATGTTATAAATCATTCTAACAAGCTGGAACATCAGAGGTCTCAACAGTAAAGGAAAACAGAGGTATCTGAAGGATAGAGTGAAGAAGGACAAGCCTAGTATAATGATAATCCAAGAGACTAAGATTAACTATCAAAAACTAGAAGATATAATGAGAAAATATAAAATACAATATGAAGTCGTGGGCCAAGATGCGACCGACATAGCTAGAGGATTGGAAATCCTATGGAACTCGGAGGAGGTGCAAGTCATAGATAGGGTCAGCTTCCCTAGAATCCTCTCAAGATCATTCAGAATGATAGGGTCATCTGAGTGGGTACTCATCACTGGAGTTTATGGCCCACACATCCCAAGGGAACGCAAAAATTTCCTTAAAAATATGCAAAATATCCACAAGATTTTCCCTGAGGTTATAGGGATTGTAGGCAGAAACTTCAATATGATTAAAACCCTAGGTGAAAAGAAAGGAGGAATAAGTAGACAAGAGCAAGACATGGAGGCTTTCAGCGAAATGATAACAGAGCAAAGACTGGTAGATATTCCGATGATAAATGGAGTTCACACTTGGAATAATCGAAGGGGAGGCAGAAATCAAATAGCATCCAGGCTCGATAGATTCTTAGTACCAGAACAGATCTTAAACAGAGATGTATTTGTAGAGGCAAATATTCTACCAGCCATGGGTTCTGATCATTGGCCTATTAGATTGGAAATAGATATTAAAATGAACCCTCACAAATTCCCATTCACGTTTGAGGCCTTCTGGCTCAGGAATAATCAGTTCATACCGAAGGTAGAGGAATGATGGACCCAGAGTCAACAAAGAGGGAGAAGTAAGATGTATACCTTTCAGCTAAAACTCAAGGAACTCAAAGGGAAAATCAAAAAGTGGAACAAGGAAGAGTTTGGGAACATTTTAATGGAGAATCAGAGATTAGAACAGAAAATGGAAGAGTTACAACAAAAAATCATAACAAAAGGATGAAACAAGGAGAAAAGCAGAGAAGAAGGAATTTCGATCGGCCAAGTAGAAGAAAGGAGAAAACAAGAAGAAATCCTATGGCGACAAAAGTCTAGGATAAACTAGCTCCGCAAAGGAGAAAGGAACACAAAATTTTTCCACCAACCAACAGTTCAACACAGGCAAAGGAACAAAATCTTTTCTATTTTAAACAGTGAAGGGCAAAGAATAACAGAACATGAAGAAATGGAACAAGTATTAGTTGAGTATCACAGAGATGTGCTGACAGAACCAAGGGTCAATAGAGACAAAGCAATAGAAAGAATCTGCAACGAAATTCACAAGATGGTAACTGAAGACCAAAATAAAGCTTTGATGAGGGTAGCAATGCTAGAAGAAGTAGAGGAAATAGTCAAAGGAATAAAGAAAAACAAAGCACCGGGACCGGGTTGATTTATGGCAGAATTTTATCAAGCAAGCTGGCATTTCCTGGGATAGGATATTCTGGAAGTGGTTGAAGAGTCTCGTAGACATCAAAAGGTATGGCCAAGTCTTAACTCTACTCTGTTTACTCTTATTCCTAAATCGACCAAATCTGAGAATGCCCAAGGTTTTCGCCCAATATCCCTTTGTAATGTTATTTATAAAATTATTGCAACCCTGATAGCTAAAATACTGAAGACAATTCTTGCGAACATTATCTCCCAGGAACAAACCGGTTTTGTTGAAGGGAGACAAATCGTAGATGGGCTGGTAGTAGCTCAGGAGGTGATTCATTCTCTAAAGCAAAAAAAGGAGAGAGGAATGATGATAAAGCTGGATCTATCAAAAGCCCACGACCACCTCAACTGGAACTTCCTCAAGGCAACACTCAGGGCATTTGGATTTAGTAATAGATGGATTGATTAGATTTATAATATGATATCAATGCCTAACTTTTCTATTATGTTGAATGGGACTCCCACTACAAATTTCAACGCCACTAGAGGATTAAGACAGTCAATCCCTTATCTCCCTTCTTATTTATTATGGCAGCAGATGGTCTGGGAAGATACTTCAAAAAATAGATGAGGGAAAGAAAGATAAAGGGACTTCGTTTATGGGAAAACAACATGCCTATTACCCACCAACAGTTTGTAGACGACATCATGCTCTTCTGTGAGGTATCCCTAAAGGAAGTGAAGAGAGTGAAAAAGATCTTGGATCTGTTCATGGAAGCCTCGAGGATGGAAATCAATAAAGACAAATCATGCACTTTTATCTTCAACACTCTAGAGCCGATTACAACTCACCTCACCACAACGTTGGGCTTTAGATCTGGAGAGCTACCAACAAAGTATCTGGGGAATCAAATAGCTCTAAACCCTATAAGAGTAGCAAATTGGTATCAAACCATAGATAAACTCAAGACCAGACTTGAGAAATAGTCCTTTCAGTCGCTAAATATAGTAGGAAGATTAGTGCTCTTGAATCAACTCTCGAGGCCATTTCAATTTACCCTCTATCGGTGATAGCAGCCCCCAAAGGAGTTTGCGCAAAAATGAAGG